>OX377202.1:97970732-98012517 GCA_947396885.1 Heligmosomoides polygyrus polygyrus | reverse complement strand
GAAGACCTTAAGTTGCAGTTTCTCCTGAAGCTCTTCGCTCATCATTCGCTGCAAGATTTACTTGCTTGGTTTGTGAGTTTTTCAAGACAGAGTAACTTGATTTGGGAAGAATGGACGGTATTCTTTATTGCACATACTTTCTACAACGATGGCAGACTTATATAAGAAAGGAAGCGTTACGGAGGTTTTATTGAAGTGTGAGACATGAATGGAATAGGATGGCAATTTGAGAGAGTCAAGTTGATTATTAAGAAAATGACATATACAAAGTCAGAATATTGTTAGTCATGGAATGGGAATCTCGGAATATGAGTTTTAATATCAGAGATGATTCAAGCAAAGAATTCGAAAATGTTATAAACATATTCTGCACGTCCTGTACTGGTGCAGAAATAACTCAATGAAGACAATGCACCAGAACGAATTTGTACCGGCTACAGACATAAAAGACATTAAAACTGCTGCGTCGCGATGTCTCATTGGGGTGGCGCCGCCTCATTGGGGCCGCTCTGACAGTAGTTTGCTTTTCAAGTGTCATAGATTCATTCAGAATAGAAGTGAAATGAAATCTAGTAAAGGTCTCTTAGGCGGTAGAGATCCTCCGACTCGACCTCCATTTTGATAAGTAGACATTCCTGCAAGTGAGCAAAATCGTTCATGCGCTCAGTACCCACTGATAATATTAAATTTGTCTGGATCTGACCGTTAAAGGGTGGAGTGTAGAGGTAGCTATCAGTCATTTTGGGGCCAGATTCGTCAACCGCTTACAGCCGTGTAACGGTGAAAATACCGCCACACTTGACGCTGATGAATGTCATATCAGGGGTTGGACGGTATTTTCGCCGTTAGAGGGCGGTAAGCGGTTGATGAATCTGATGGTTGATGAAAGCATTTGTAATTCATCCAAACAGAATTGATCATTACCTACATAAAGATATAGCAATATATGAAAAAACCTAGGAAAGATTTTTTATTGTTAAAGCAGCAACTGTTTAGGATTATGACTGTGGCCTCGAGTATACGGCTCTTTCGGTGATCAAAGATCCTCAGCAGTGCACGGATTCGCTGTTCTTCTGTACAATATTCTCAAGGTGACCAAAAAATTTTCAGCAGAAAACATATGCTAAAACTAACAAGCTAATGAACTAATAACGAAAAAGCTAGCAAATAAATGCAGAATTTCCCAGGATAAAAGATAAGAAAAAAGAACAGTGAGGTTTTACGTTAGAAAGCCTCACTTTAAGAATCATAAAAAAAACACTTACCCTTAGAGATTAAGTGGGGGGGGGGGGCGATAGACTACCATGGTATTACAAACGTCTACCAGACAAGATGTTTATCTGTGAGACAAATTAATAGTAGTTAGTTACCATTTCCAGACCAAAGTCTGACAGCGAGACAGTGGAAGATGTCATGGTCACTGCTGCTACCACTATGAAGGATGCCGTAGGAAAGGTGGAGCTAATCATTCCCCTAGACTAAATGTGCAATGATTTTAGTCTTTGCTGGTTACAGAAAGAAACTTTGACTCGGTTTGGCTGCAACTATCGCCTGAAAGACAACAATCATGTGGTTGTATGCCTTTTTATGTGGTGAGCTATAACGGCTACATGCACTCGTCGTCACCACTGGAAAGCTAAGCGATCCTAGAACGTGTTCTTCTCCTTGTTTTGGTTCAATAAAAGTCTTGAAATAATTGGTGAGAAGTTGGTGCTACATAAAGTCGAGCTGTATTAAAGTAAGGAAACTCCGAAAAAACCCTAGGCAATGCACTTTTTTAGAAATACTGATACTCTAGGTGGCACACACTTCAAAGTATGTAGAAATTAAAAACGAATCGAACTGTTTGAGAACGAAATTGATTAGGATCATCCACAACAATAGCACCTGTAGTTTATTTGTTCATTGATTTCAAAGCAAGAAACGCACATAAAGTGGTTTCATTCGACATTTCTTTACCAGATACTATGATGAGTTTAAAAATGTCGAATGCTTCGCGTTTTCTATTTTTCACATGTGCCTTGTTGCTGATCGCATGCTGCTGATCGCATAAAGACGTAAAACGCCTCGCAGGACACGTATTTCGAATGCCCGAGCACCAATTTCCTCGAGTGGCCATCTGTTGGATTCCTGAAGGTGGTAGCAGAGCCCGCGGTTGCTCGAGAAACGCGTGGACGAGAACAATCGAACAGGAACTTCAACTACTAAACACTGCAGTACGCGAAAACGCGTTTTTTGCGTCGCATCATGATAGCTTTGTCCAAAATAAAGATTTTCTCACTAAAATTTACAAGGGCTCCTGCCATCGTCTTACCTACCAATGTGCATTCGATCGCCTTTAGAAAACGGAAGCCTGAAAACCAGTGGCGCAATTAAGGAGGGTCCTAATTACTATGACCCGACGCAACACCGCCGCCGAGTCTCGCTTAATTATGTCCCTAGGCACAAATAGTGCTGCCCAGTTAAATTTTGAAATGCTTGAACCTATTTCAATTTTATTTTCCTTTCATTTATGACCTTCCTCTGGCTGCGACAATTCATTTGACACCAAAACTGGCAGGAAAATGTGCTCGAAGCCTTCAGCTGCTTCAATCGATTTCGTTTATTTCAAAGGAAGGATCCTCAGTCTAAATCCTGCTATTGTAGCTTGACATCTATTCTTTTCAGGAAAAAAAATGAAAAAAAATTGAAGTGGGCAGGTCCATTTTTGCCACAGCTCCTAATTAACCGAGACTTATGCGCGAATGCAGGTCAGGTCAAGGCAATTAAGGGCTTGTTTAATTACGATGTAGCTTTTCAGGGTTCCGGTCACCCTTAAATGACGGTTCTATGCCGAATGATAGAATGCATAATAATGAAAGCCATTTCAAATTTTTGCGTGGAAAGCTTCCATTTGGAAAAAGTTATCATGATGCGACGCAAAAACACGTTTTTGCGTCGCAAACGTTGTTTGGTTGAATGTTTAGCGGCGGTACTGTATCAGAGACAAAGGTGAAGACAGGCATCAGTGGAGAAGTAGTCGCCCGATATGCCCAACAGCATAGGGAGGAACTAAGTCTATGACTAAGCCTCGGTGCTCAACATATGTACTGCATGTAATCTTGTGCGTGCGATCGTATGTAGGGAGCGTTTCTAAGTGTCTTTACAGAATCATAGTGAGTGACCTACGTGATCGTTGGAACAATACTTAAGGAAGGACGCAGCTCCTGCGATAGTTCTGCGGGCCAATGGAGCGAAACGAACCTTTTTATGCTTTTATTTATTTGTTTATTTATTTAGTACACTACGGAAAGCAACTAAGCGAAACATGTCGCTAAAGCAGAAGGGTCAGAAAATGCAGAAAAACAACGAGAATAATAATAAAGACCAGATCAATTGCAATGAAGAGAAGCTCTGCTCAAAAAAAAAAACATCGAGAGATATTCCTAGTCCAATGGTTGCTGCACGCATACGTAGCTAATGAGATTGATCCAATTCATCCCCGCCTGTGCCGTTAAAATCGTAAAGATATCCCCCCTCTTCCGGCTCTTGATTCCCATCTTCTATCAACTGATCTCCGTTGTAATGTGCATTACCGGCGGTGACTCGCTCTAACTCCCACTTCGTATGCTCTTCACGAAAGACCTCCTTGACTTCAGTAGCACTGAGAAATTCTTCATCGGTTTCAGACCTTTTAGTGGAAGAACGCAATGGCTGACTTTAGCTTGGTTACCCATTTCTGTCAGCCTGCCACAACATCGGTACACCACTTCAAGTCGATCCTCCAGCATTTTATTTGCTCTTTGTAATCGAAGTATCTTAGTAATTTGAGCAAACAATTTTTCCTCCAATTGGCTTAGCCTTTGCTTTAGCTCCTTTACTATGTAATACAGCTGTTTGTGTCTTTCTTCAATGATGTATGATCCAGCCTCAAAATTATTTATATCTTCCGGTTTTGATTCGGGTTCACCTCTTTTCAATTCATTTCCGCCTGTGCCGTTAAAAATCGCAAAAATATTGCTCCTCCTCCGGCTCCCGATCGCTAACTTCTCTCAACTGATATCCGTTGTAATGTGCCTTACCGGCGCTGACCTGCTCGAACTCCCACTTTGTCTGCTCTTCAAGACCCAATCAATGAGTCTTCGAACGTTCTACAGAACAACGCTTCCTCGTCTTCAGTAGAAATGAAAAATCCTTCATCGGTTTCAGATATTAATGCTGATATTGTATGTCAGCAACATTCTGCTGACAGGGATCGGAAGCCTAGGTTGACTCCTACCATCTGCGTGAGTCCTATGTTATACTTCGGCGACGCGTCGGCGACGCTGTGTTGACGGGCTGCTACGTACTGCGTAACAGCCCGCGTAACACTGTCGCCGACGTCGCCGACAACAGCGTCGCCGACAAGTATAACATAGGGCTAAGTGTAGTGTTTGAGCCCCTCCTTCATGAGGGTCAAATCAGGAGCAACTATAAAAATTTATCTGAACGAAAGAAAATAACCACACACACAAACGAATTTCAGAAGGCGGCAGGATCAGAGTTGCGGAAGACTTAGGTTGGTATGCGACGGCGGAATCGGACTCGACTCGGGTGTAGTTTTTGATTAGGTGTCCACCTGTTGTCGGCCACAACTGTAAGACTTACTCCTTGCTGCTACTCTCTCGATTCGTTGGCAGTCGGCGGGTTTCGACCTCTAGCTGAGTTGCTGATTACATGCACGCCTATGTCAAACCCTGATATGAAACCTGTAAGCTCTCCTGACCTTACTAGCATAAGTCGTCTTCGTCTCTTCGCCTTTTCGAACTATTGCACGTTCTTTTCTCTGTTCGCTTTAATTGCTTTTGGTTCAGTAGCTGCAACGTTCTCTCGTCCTCGTCGCTGACAGTAGACTGAAGTTTCTGATCCTCCTCTGTTGCATCAGTGGATGCATTGTTTTCCTCGTCATTTTCAGCGGTTGCACGCCCTTTATTCACTTCAAAAGTTTGAGTTTGACGAACCAGGTGAATAAAAGGTAAATAAGTAAGCAAATAAAAAATATCTGCACATTGATATTGCTGCGTGAGTTGTTTGCAATATAGGACGAGGAAAGGCTCACGAGTGCGGGCTGTTGTGTGCAAGCGAGTGAGACACTAAGGAGCCATAATGACAGTGTTATGCGAAATCGCATACACCCGGCAGGATTTCACGAAAGGATATTGTCCCCGTGAAAATAGCCTCACAGAATGCGTGAACGGTATTATAGTCTAGATATTGCGGAAAAAGAGCTCTATTCCTACGGAGAACAAAGAGTATTACCAGCAGTGGTTTACCCGTGCAGCAGGTGCAGTACACACAGCCACGGATGAAAGTACCCGCAATCTGGTGTACAGATATGACCCAATGTAACCTTCGCCTGTAATCCCTAGGAAGCAATTGTCCACTTATATGGTCAGTTATGACGACTGTAAAACTGAATTGCTAGATAGCTTGACATTAGTGAGGGATTACATAAATGAGTACTCACCATCTTTCGTACAAGCATGAAAACGGCTTACGTCGCCAAATGGAGAACGGATAAGTCTGCTATCTTCAAAACGGTGACCAGGTATACCTGAAAACGCCTTCGGAAAAGCAAAGGTCATCTCACTCGGAGCTAGCCTATGAATGGACAGGGCCATATGTATAAGAGTGACGAGGGCAGAGTTTTCGCTAGCTTAGAGAACTCGATAGTGCGATTACTTGTAGTCGATTCCGATGTAGGCCGCGCAAATCTAAACGACCACAAAATATTCCTTCCAATCAATTAGTGTCAGGTACTATCCTCATTCCTCTTCTACATTGATTGCTTTATGGCATTTTAATCTTCGTTAGCTTTCGTTCAGCTCTCACATGAGTCGGGACGACCCGCGATCTATGGAATTGGGTAGAACTGGCACCCTTCGCACAGCTCTGTGAGTTTCGGTCTTCATGATCTTATCCACCGGGTGATTAAGTCAGGTTGTCTCGGGGCTGACACTCATTCACCTATGTCTACATCCATCTGTGGGTGTCTGGTGGTCCGCTTTCGCATCCACCTCAAAGGTAGTCGTCGTTCATTTGAAACTGTTGTGTCGGGTTATCGTTTTCGTTAAGACTGGTATCCTGTAATATGAAATGGTGCTTGGGCTGGTAGTCTTGTAGATATTTTCGACTATTCAAAGCTATGAAAAAGGCGAAACTCGCAAAAAAAAACCTGAGCTGAATAAAGAAGTGCAGTAAAAATCTTGATTAACGGCTATAACAAGAACACACCAACAGTTTAACAACGTCAATATTCATCGGAAGTCAAACTTTGGCAGTAACAACTTAAAAAATAGAATATTGCATTTCAAGAGATTTCATTTCATTGGAGACGAGTACTAAAGAATCAAAAAAGTTGCTCAATAGAATAAAGAATTTCTCAGCTGTGTATGACATGATTCATGATTCATTCATTCCCATCTAATTCATGATGATTTGTACAAATTTTATACTTATCACTTTGGCTAGTGAACAATCTTCTTCTTCTTTCACTGCAAACGGGCTACAAAAAATCGCTTCGAAAGAGCACAATTTTTATTGGGCATTGTCCAAACCAAGAAAGAAGTCGCTTTTGCTAATCTTTAAAAAGCGAACTTTTGCAGTAATGATTTGTCCTGAACTGATTTTGTATCATTTTTGGCTCAATTAATCTTATGTTCATTTTTGCTGTTTCTTAAAAAGCCAACAATCGCTGTAATCTTTTAAGCTGCTTGTTAATTTATTTATTATCACTTTTCGGCTCAGCAAATGGTCTATGTTCTACGCTCTATAACACGTGATGATTAAAGAAAATGGCTTGAATATTAAGTGGAGCAGAGCTCTTGATAAAAATCATTACACCATTACCCATTTATCCTTAAAAAATAAAATTGGTGCAAGTCTCAAAATCCGAGATCAAAATGCTATACGCTGATTGACTGATTTGGTAAAATCCTTGGTCGCAAATTTTAAAAACTCAAACAGTATTGCATATAAGCAGATTAGTTTGCTTTTAATTTTAATTTGTTTTGAAGCAGCCACAGTCACAAGCATTGCTGCTTATGGCAAAATTCACGGATTACGAGTTCGTATATCGTGCGTGGCCTTTCTGTATGTTTGTATTGGCTTTGTATTGCAATGGTTGTTCACCAGTTGCCACAAAACGTTTATTGCAATTCGGATAACATGTCGATGAACTGGCTCCACGACAACGATTGTCGTGGATTAAAGATAGCTTTGAACTTTACTTCTGAAAAGCACATAGTACAACGTGATTGTTGTCCTTCACATGGTAGTTGCAGCCAAAGTGAGTAGCTCCTCCGTTCTGTAACCAGAACAAATTAAAGTCACTGCAGACGTGACTCCGGTGAGTAACGTTCTCCCACCTTCCCTACTTCATCCTTCATAGTCGTTGCAGCAGTGACCATGACATCTTCCACCGTCTCGCTGTTAGACTTCGGTCTGGAACAACCAACTGCTAGTATTTTTCTCACCGGAAAGCCTCCTTTCTACTGTTGCTTTTCATGTCCAGCCACCTGCCGCCACCTTTACGTCACTGAGCCAAATTAGCAACCGAGATTGTCTCCATTAATGCCATATTGTATAAAAGGTCTTAAAACGGACTGCATTTCACTTGGCCTTTTTCCGGACATAGATGTGTACCAGCTCTTTCACTGTTGTTCGCCAACTTGTACTTCTGGCACAGTTTCTTAAATCAAACTTATGGAGCACCTTGTGAATCTTGTGCAGAAGATCGTTCGTTGATCGCACATGACAGGAATGTCAATCGCCAAACCAGCATGGTGCTCGAGTGCACAGATGTATTTCTGCAAAGTAGTCACCTTAGCAGTATAACTTTGCCGCCTGCTTTACATAATTCTAAATCGATTTTATTTCAGTAAATCTATTCTGAATGGACTTATGACGTTGAAACAAAATTCTCGTCAAAGCAATATCAATGAGCAGTTCTAATGTCTTGGTGTCTTGTAACCGACACCAATTTGCTCTGATGTTGCTTCTTCTCTGAGTCCCTTTCTTGATAAACTTACTGGCGATGGTAGTAAGTCCTTCAGCGAATCATGGGAGAAGAGTTTTAGGAGAAACTGCAACTTGAGGTCTTCTTGGAAGTTGCCCGTCGTCTCACATTTAGGCCACCTTGTGATAGCGGGCGCATTATCTGCACCAATTGCACCAATGCAGAGTCCGATCTGAACAAATGAAGAAATTTCTTTTTGAGCGCGCACCTTTGGGAAGCTACAACTGCAATTTGCAACCATGCTAGACCGTCAAATCTATAGCTAGGTAAGTGAGTAGTTTTAGGACCGTTAAACAGCTCTAAATGATTCAACAATGTTGTTGCTCATTCGAGCGCTATATGCTAGGTGAAAGCAATATTTGTTATCAATATTGACGTAACTTGCTACATTCTATGAGCTTAGGTGGTGACCAGAGCCGGATTCATCAACGACTTACAGCAAATTAACAAAATTACAGCCGAATTCCCTGTTAGTGCGGCTTATAAAGCGATATGGTGAGCGATAAGCTGCGTTATCTGAGTTTTCCGCTGTGAATTCTCTGTTAAAGTTATCTAAGTCGTTGGTGAATCCGACCCCAGAAAGTGAGCGGACAAGACTCACCAGAACAGCTGCGCTCCAAAAGGATGCCATCCTGAGTGTTCAATACTTGTAAGACCCTTTCTTATATAGGGAAGTGCAGCGGCAGGTGATATTGTTCCAACTGTTTAATAATGCTTCGATATCTGCCGCTCTTTCGCAATGCTGGGAACAAACAAGCTATGAACGGTTAGTAAGGAATAGAGATCCTACGCGTAGCCTCTTTTGGCGCAATACGCTTTAGGGGGGGGGCAGTATGTGGGCTTATACAAGTCAAGCGAACACTTCTTAAAAAACACAAATAGCACAACGTACAGCATCCAGTGCTAGCAAGAACATGCATTGCGTGTTATGAACAAAGAAGAATCATAGAACTAAAAAGAGGCATAGAAAATTCCAAAAATGATTTCACCTAGAAGAAATTCACGCGAGTATATTTCGACAAGCCGCGGAATGAGCTTTACCACGTGCTACCGACGTGTGACACGCGGCATAGTGTCACAATTTGCAATTCTCTTTTTGTGTTGTTTCTTGTACTTTAAATTGTTCAGTCACGAAATCCTAGCTGGGAAGACCAGACCACCAGGGTAAAGAATTCAGGGGCCAGATTCATCAGCGATAGCCGGTATCATCTCACGGCGGATTCACCATATCGGCCTAAGTAGTAAATGATACAAACGGATACAGAGATGCAGGTAAGGTAACCGATATACCTTGACCGGCCGGTAAGCGGTTAATGGGTCTGACCCAGGATGCGCGGATAACAAAGTATGATATGCATTTGAGCCACATCTTGAATCTTGCCTTCCCTGGCTAGTTCTGTATACAAAGCAAACCAGCATAGCCGATCCCTTCGTTCAGAAAATGCGCATTTAATGGTTACAATTATATTGGGTGTCCAGAAAATATCTGCAAAAAACTTCGTAATGCTCCAGATTTTTTCTAGAATGTTCTAAAGATTTCAACATAAAGATACTATCCTGCTGTATCTGCATAACATATCCAGCTCCGTCTTCCTTGATTATTTCACTGCACGATGGCCGAACTGTCTACCCATAATAGACACGTACTCCTTTACGAGTTTGAATCTGGGCATTCCGCTGCGGAAGCCTATCGAAACTTGTGTCGTGTATTCGGCTCTGAAGCTCCTTCTGTACGGTCTGTGTATAGCAGGTTCGAACGCTTCAGAAGCGGCAACAGGAGTCTCGAAGATGAGCCTCGCTCTGGTCGACCGACAACGATATCTTTGGACGCACTGAGGAAACTGGCGGAGCAGCATCCATATGAAGGTGTGCGTTATTTGGCTGCTGCTCTTGGCTGTTCCCGATCCACAGTGGACAATGGACTGCGATCTCTTGGAGTGGCTAAAGAGCTCGGTCAGTGGCTCCCACACGAACTGACCGATGACGACCGGCGAAGACGTCTGGACATATGAACTCAGCTGTTCTCCCGAAGTCGCCCCTCCAACTGGCTGGACATCGTCATCACAGGAGAAGAAAAATGGGTCCTCTACGTCAACCACGTTCGTAAACGTGCGTGGTGCCAACGTGATGAAGTGCCGAAGTCTTTCGTAAAGGATGAAATTCATGCGAGGAATGTCATGTTGAGCGTCTGGTGGGGAGTTTATGGGATCTTCCATTTCGAGCTGCTGCCTGACAACACGACGGTCACTGCCGAGCTCTACTCTACCCAACACCAGAGACTGGCCGACAAGATGCGCAAAGAACAGCCCAGACTCGACAATGTTCGCTTGCTGCACGATAACGCGCGCCCACACATCACGAAAACGACTTCTCAGAGAATTCTGGAACTCGGATGGGAAGTTCAGCCGCATCCTCCGTATAGCCCAGATCTGGCCCCAAGTGACTACCACCCTTTTCTATCACTTCAGCATCATCTGAAAGGGAAGCGTTATGAAGATCGTGACCACCTCGAAAATATCCTCCGAGCTTTTTCGCCTCTAAGCCGCCGGATTTCTACGCCAGAGGAATTCGAAGTCTTGTGGAACGTTAGCGGAGAGTACTAGATGTTGATGGAAATTATTGGGTTGATTAATAAAATGTGGGTAAAAATTGTGTTATTTTGAAAAATTGTCGTATTTCTGCAGATACTTTCTGGACACCCTAATATTTCCAAAAATTCAAAGCAAATTCATGGAAAAATTAAAATATTCTTCATGATTTCAATGGTTTTTTCAGAAACAAACCTAATCGAGAGGATAAGACCTGCGACATTAGAGAGTACTAAGGATAAATGTGATAAACTCATTGTTACAAAAACTCTGTTAAAAATTCCGTTAGGTCGTTTAGCCAGATTCTAACGAAAAATGCTGTTAATTCGCTAAATTCGTTGAATCGTTAACCGTTAAATGAACTCCTGCTCGGAATGACGAAAGAACGCCAGGTTGCTGCACACTTGAGTAACACTATGGTGAACAGGACGACAAACGTTGCAGGTGATTATCAGAAAGTGATACGCTCATACTCACCAGAATCGCTGCGCTCCAAAACGAAGCCATTTGGAATGTTACTGTTTTTGAGTGCACTTCGCTTATATACATAAGCCACCGTACCCGCTCGTGCTGTTATTACATCTGTTCAATAATGTTCGTATTTCCGGCGCCGTTTCAGTGGCAGGGTGATGAGAATAAGGGCGGTTATGATGGACTGGTTAGCAACGAGATGTTTTTAATTTTTCTAGCTGCAGGATTTGTAGTCCGCCCATGGTGAAAAGGCCAGCACAGGGAGTACACATTGGGACGACCACGGATTTCAATGGATATTACTGGTTATCGCGTGCTTGCTTGCCTCGATAGAGCCATAGAGATGGATTATTCTGCCAGCTACACAATTTGTCAAGGTATTTTCAGGTATAAAAATTATTTCTTTAATGAGTCAAACCTTCGGTTACGACTCCACTAATCGATTCGAAGACTGCTTCAAAATAACTGACAAATATAAAATCTTGAACCACACTTAGGCCTCTGAAGATGACGAAAGGATCGAAACGTTAGGCCGCTCAATAAAATTTGATCCACTTAAAACCTCGCGCGGCACAGAAACATTAAAGCATGTGTTATACTACCGCGAGAGCATCCGCGGAACGTCCGCGGACTAAGGCCTGAGTTATACTCCCGCGGGAGCATCCGCTCAAGGGCGGGAATCGCGCCGAGACTCCTCACCTGGCCAATCGCCGCGCCTCGCCACGCCCGCCTCCGCCGTGCACCATTGGTCCGCGGAGGTTCCGCGGATGCTCCCGCGGGAGTATAACAGTGGCCTGGCCTTTGTCATACTATCGCTCATCCCGAGCGACGCCTAATGATATGCTCTCATATCGATCGGGCGGCGTAAAGGAATCGATATGGGTGCATATCATTAGGCGTTGCTCGGGGTGAGCGATGGTATGATAAAGGCCTTAAGGCCCCCACAGAGTTCTGCGGCAACGCCGCTCGCCGCTATGGTTAAGGATAGGGCAGGGACGCCGCCGGCGGCGAGCTCTGCGTCTCGGCCGCGGCCATTATTCGAGTAGCCGTTCCTAGCCACTCTTGACATACACGCTTGAGCCTCTGGGTCTTCCCTCACCTAAAAGTTCCCTTATCATGCACCCTTCTCTGACAGTGGAACGATTTCACAGCGACCTTCATGATGACATCTTTGCTCGAATTAACACTCTCTGCAAAGATGTCATCATGAAGGTCGCTCTAAAATCGTTCCACTGTCAGAGAAGGGTGCATGATAAGGGAACTTTTAGGTGAGGGAAGACCCAGAGGCTCAAGCGTGTATGTCAAGAGTGGCTAGGAACGGCTACTCGAATAATGGCCGCGGCGCTGCCGCAGAACTCTGTGGGGGCCTTTAGAAAGGGGAGCGTCAGCGACGCGCGGCGACCAAACGACCAACCGAGCGACCAACGTGCGCCATAAAGGACGACAGAGGAGACGGTCCATGAGTCACTGAAGAACCAAAACAGAAAGGATTGGTCTGGCTGATCTGCGGAATGCATCTGGCTAATGTTAGTGGTGGGATTCCTGTGAGCAGCGACGAATCCTCTCTTAAAGGTAGGGTCGAAGTCGCCTGCTCAACCTACGGTCGAAATTGGTGAGTGTGGTATTGATTCGAGTCCCCTGCAATGCAAATGGCACTAAACGACTCTTTATATTGCAACATGTGCGGGTTCAAAAGTAAAATTGCTGGGAGGTACTCATTGTCGAGAATCGCTCAGAATTCTCTCTTATATTGCCATTCCGGGGTCATTGTTCACTAAACATATCTTTATCGTGGTAGGTAAAACTTCGTGAATTTCTACAGGGGCCGAATTCGTCAACGACTTACGTGACTTTAACTGAGAAATGTAAGCTTCTCAAGCGATGTGGTGAGCGATAAGCAGCGTTATCTGAGCTGTTAATGCGGCTTTTCGCTCACCATATCGCTTGATAACCTTGCAATTCTCCGTTAAAGTTACGTAAGTCGTTGATGAATCCGGCCCCAGATCTCCATTCCCTTCCTAGGTTACGAAAGGTACGGGTGACTAAAATAATGGTTACCGAAAACGGAGGTCAGATTCGTGATCAGCACCCTAAATAATCCCCCTCGCGGGAGAAGTTTGGTCAAAAAACCTTTTTGACCTCTCATCGACCTCTCGAGTCCTGAAGGTACAATAGTGTCATAATTTTGCTTCACCTTCTTTGTATTGTTAGTTGAGGAGCCAAAACAAGGAGGACATAGCAAAATGATTCGTCTCGGTGGTGAATCTCCCACTCCACATCGAGTCTGGCGCAGCTGATCGCGCCGCGCCGCGTCCTTCCCTCCTGCGGCGCGATTCGCCGAACACCGTAACCCGAAATTCCGTCAAATGTGGTGTTTTGAGGCGGCGGAGTATGAATGCGATGCGGCGGCGCCGGGCGGCGCGAAAAATCGATAGCTATGTCAACCGTCACGCCGCGCCGCGTGGCGGCGCGATGACAGTTGACATACCTATCGTAAAAGGCGCCTAAAGGCCCCCACAGAGTTCTGCGGCTGCGCCGCGGCCCTATGCTTAACCATAGGGCAGAGACGCAGAGCTCGCCGCCGGCGGCGTCCCTGCCCTATCCTTAACCATAGCGGCGAGCGGCGTTGCCGCAGAACTCTGTGGGGCGTTAAGGGTGCACCGCGGACGGCGGGCGTCGTGGAGCGCGGCGACTGGCCAGGTGAGGGATCCCGGAGCGACTCTCGCCCTTCCGCGGATGCTCCCGCGGGAGTATAACTCAGGCCTGACACGTTTCAAAAAGCCTTTATAGGCTGCAAAAAATTGTGAATAAAAAACACCTAAATTGCCATTTGTGATTAGCACCGACAGTTTGTATGGTACAGTTTCCAACCCAGATGACGCTGGTTTAGGTAAAGGAACGCGCCATTCTACTAAGATCGAAAAAACTGAAACCGTTCTGGGACCAGATTCATCAGCCGCTTACGGGCCGGTAACGATATATCGGTTATCTCTGCATCACTGTATCTGTATCTCTGTATCAGTTACTAGGTAGGTCGATGTGGTGAATCCGCCGTGAGATGATACCGGCGGTACCGTTGATGAATCTGGCCCCTGAATGGTTAGAACAATGCTCTCAGAAAATCTTTATTTTTTATCAGTAGTACACACACAATCGCCAGAGCGATGCAAATTACGCATCGTGCACTGAAGGGATGTCTTCTGAGGACAAGCCTTCGTCAGCAATGGCAAGAAGGCCTACGAAGCTCGGAGCTACGGGAGAAGTCGCAATTAGCAGACCCGCTGCAGTACATGAAGAAGTCCAAATATCGCTGGGCCGGACACCTCTTCGACGAAAGGACGATAGATGGAGTCTCCGTGTCACAGAATGGCTCCCGAGAAACCATAAGAAACCACTGGGACGACCGCCAACGTGATGGGCAGACTCATTCTCAAGATCTTTCAGAGAGCAGAGTCTGCCTCACTGGATGCAAGCAGCCAGAGATCGAGCGGTCTGGAAGAGTTGTGGTCCCGCTGAGAAGACCTCCAGCCGACAAAAGGACCATCAAAGTATCAAAGTATGTAAAGTACACACAGAGTTCAAAATTTTGCAGGATTCACTACATTTATATCATATTTTTTTGTAACACCCATTTATAAAAAGGGATCTCGCAATGATGCAAAAAATTACAGGCCAGTTAGCATCACTTCAATATTCGCAAGAACTTTTGAAAAGATTCTCAAGAAGCACGTTCTAGCACATCTAGGAAACCACAAAATAATTTCTGATAGCCAATATGGTTTCCTCAAAGGCAGATCGGTAGAAACCGCGCTTCTCACCTCTCTCAATGACTGGTCTAAGGCTATTGAAGAGAAAAAGTGCACGGATGTGGTATACTTTGACTTCTCCAAAGCCTTTGACAAAGGCCCTATTGAGAAGTTGCTAATAAAAATGAGAGCCGTGGGAATCCATCCAATGACAATGATTTGGACTCGGCAGTTCCTGACCGGTAGAACGTATCAAGTGAAGATGAAGCGCGAGTTCTCTAAAGTTTTCCCCGCTTTAAGTGGTGTTTCGCAAGGCGGAGTGCTTTCTCCACTCCTGTTCTTGTTGTACACCTATGAACTTCCAGGTTTCATCAATAATTTGAGCGCTAAGTGCAATATGTATGCTGACGACGTTGAAATCTACAAACGAATTGACGGGCCTGAAGACTTTATTTCCCTTCAGTTAGCGATTGACTTCATTAGTCGTTGGGCTGAATTATGGGAATTACCACTTTCAGCGGAAAAAACTCGTCTTTTGGTGATTGGACCCAAAAACCAAATTCGGATGCCGACATACAGAATTAAAGGCGAGCCACTCAACAGAGTGAACGAAGCTCGAGATTTAGGATGCAATGTTACAACTGATCTATGTTTTTCTCAACATTGCAGAGTCTTGGTGAAAAAGGCCAATTATCGAATTTACAATCTCTTCAAGGTTTTGAAATCCAAACTCCCTGAAGTCTATATACGTGCCTATAAAACATATGTGCGACCGATCGTGGAATCAGGGACTACAGTGTTCAATCCAACGAAGAAGAAGGATGCCGACCTTTTGGAAAGCGTTCAAAACAACTTCGCTAGGAAACTTATGATGAGATGTTATTCGATGGACTACAACCAAATACCCCACGGCCCTCAACGATCGTTGCTCTTTGGACTTTCGTCACTGAGAAATAGAAGGAGAACCGCTTACCTTCTGATGATATACAAAATCCTTGCCAATAAGCTTAACATCAACGCACTAGAATTCGTTGATGGGATGCTAACGAGATCCGTAAGAGGGAAGCTCAAACTTAGAATCTCAGTAGCAAGGACGCGAGTTAGGTCAGACTTTTTGACGTATAGGATCCTGAAGGATTTGAATTTGCTGACTGGGAGGTACGATGATCTGACGAGCCCCTCTGCGCGTACCTTTAGAACGTATCATGCTGGTTAAATTTTTCGATGCTGTGGAATACGACATGCGGTGAAAACGTAGCACAGGAACAAGAATTGATATCTAACTGATTTGTTTACGTACTTGCTTGTTTTCGTTCTGTTCTTTTGTTGTTTATTTGTAACGCGAAGTCTCATGTCTACGCCTCGAATAAATAAATAAATAAAATAAATTTTCATTCAGCAAACGATGCTGTGCGCAAGTCACCACATTGACCAAGCCCATATCTGCAAAGATCAACTCGTGAGGAGACACAAAAATTTTCTAACAAGGTAAAGAAATCACGAGGCAATCGTCCCTAAAAATAAAACGTAGTACGACGTCTCTTTCCCAGCAAAACAAACCAAGTGATAATACGAGAGCTCTTCGATTTTGGAATCAGTCCTGCCCCTGGCTCAGAGTATGAAAACGAAGAGCCGCCATGGACACTTCCTGGAGATCGTTTAAGGCGTTGTTACCGTTTCCGTCACTTAATGTAGGGATTTGGCCACTACTTACCAGGAGACCATCTCAACGATACAAAAATTGCGAAGGGATGATAGGACGCAGAAGAGAATTAATTTGGTGTCGTTATCATTTCATCTTTGTTATCTCAGAGGCGGTGTGTGTTTGGACCAAAAACTTGCAGAAAAAAGAATACAGAGCAAAAAAAAAATAGTAAAGGTTCAGGCTTAACCTGCTTCTGCACAGAGTCTGCTCCATGGCAGCAATGCGCCTCATTTTGTAGTGAAACCCCCCTCCGTGTCGGGCGCGACATCCGCTCCGCCGACCGTAATCCAGCGAGTCGCTCCGCCTTCTACCGTAATGGAAGATACCTAACATAACGCAACCGCTAGCAATCAAGAGGGTAACATGCCTACAAAGACGAAATGATAAAAGGAACAACACATCAAGTTTCTTCCATTTTTTTTACACTTCTTTAATGTACAACAGCTTTCGCTCAGTCCATGTTCTCTTTTCAACATTTTCTATGTGCCTTCTTTTGGTCTCAACAACCTGCCCCGTTAAATCGGGGGCGGTGGCGAGCTACCGTAACTCAGGGATATACCTAATGTACGAACCCGCAAGCAAGGAATACGCGAACAGTTGAAAAAAAAAACGGAGGAAGATACATAAGTATGGCTTCCACTGCTTTTGTTACTGTTTCAAGTGTGTGTTACATGGAGAGTTTCTGCCATTGCGATACTGCAGCCTCCTAGGAAAACGTCGTCTAAAAAGTTTTTCCGAATTACAACTTCCGTGGA
The DNA here is from genome assembly GCA_947396885.1 of Heligmosomoides polygyrus polygyrus. Lineage (NCBI taxonomy): Eukaryota > Metazoa > Nematoda > Chromadorea > Rhabditida > Heligmosomidae > Heligmosomoides > Heligmosomoides polygyrus. The sequence goes on along the minus strand of OX377202.1, from coordinate 97,995,217 downwards.
GAAAAGTTAATTGTTGGATGAATTTTGAAAACTGTACTAAAATCCCGAAAAAAATTGGAATAAATTCCGTTACAGAAATTTAACAAACAAATCCGGTAAATAGGTAAATCATTAATCGTAGAATGCAAAACTCTTGCTGAACACCTTCCTAAGTTTCCCAGTAAATACAATGTTAGAAATAACAATAATTACACTTGATGTTTCAACGCCATCTTTGAAATTTAGATGATATTTTAAAAACTTAACTAAAACACTTTGTTGAAATGCTTAGGTGATTTTTACAAATTCAAAAAAGTTATAGGGAGGTGCCTCTTCACTGATGAGCCACCGGGGAGATGGTATAACGAAAAAGGTTCGTCTGAAGAAAGGTGGCGAAACGAACCTAACATTTGATTGAAGTTTACTAATATTATTCATTTTAACTTTAACTAACTTTATTTGACAAACAACAAAAAAATCACGCTCAAGATACGCGCAATCTGTACCCTCGAGACAACTAGCCTTTGACTCCACAAGCGGGATGGTAGAGGATATTTGAGTTTTTGTCACAGTATCCTGGAAATGAATATTTCTATTTTATAATTCTAAATTGTCTTGAATCTAATCGTCTTATCTGTCTTGAGGTCTGACAAAGGAGGGGTCTGAAGGGTATGTCTGAACGGGGGGAGCGAGTCATATAGGGAGAATCCTCACCCCTCAATTGGCTTGAAAATGTGTTTATTTTTTTCCAAGTCGTTAAACCCAAGGAGTAGGGCGTCACAATGGGATACGGCGCAGCACGCGTTTGGTGGTCTTGTACGCCCGCGATGCTTCTGCAGCCAGTGGCTCGGAGCGCAGGTGGGTAGCGGGTTGACTTATGCGAGAGAGGCCAGAGGTTTGGCTCCTCTGCGTTGCTGCACTTTTGCATTTCAACTGATTGGTAGAGATTTGATGATTCTGACGTCTATACCATTTTCGGACGTTTTCTGCGCATTTTCCAGCTGTACGCCTTTCTTGCAACTTGTTCATTATTGACCAGATTTTTAACTACTACTTCTTCGTCAACTTCAAGTTAATGTGCTTCGAAGTTCCTTAGTATGTTCGGCCAGCTTGTTTTCTTCCCTCGAAGGTTCCTTGTCTACAGGTGAGCCACACTTCAGCGTGAGCAGGAGAATCACCACTCGAGCATCGGCGGACATTGTTGGTGTCAGGTTTCAGAAAACCTTCAGCAGTCCTCTGATTTCCAGGTGACAGGCAAAGATGAGGGAAAGAGTGTATCGATGGCGTTTAGGATAATTTGCGGGATCCACAGACGGCGTTCTTGAACCATCTCCTACGCCACATCCTGGTCTCTTTTGAAAATCCGAGCGTGATGGCTTATCCTGAGGTCATTGGTCCATGTATGGAAACGAACTGTGAGGAGCCTATAGCCTTTATACGTTGCCTGTATTATGCCCAGTGGTGCTTTATGCACTTTGTACCTGTGTATCATTGATGTTGAACGTTTCTACATCGTCATGTTTAATTCCACAGCATTCAGCTGGAAATTTAAGCAAAAAACCGTCTGAAAATGGTATAGACGTAAGAATCCCCAAATCTCAACCAGTCAGTTGAAGTGCAAAAATGCAGCAACGCAGAAGAACCGAACCCCTGAGCTTCCTCGCATGACGTAACGTCAGTATCCACTGCGCTCCGAGCCGCCCGCCGGCAGAGGCATCGCGGGCGTACAAGATCCCCAAACTCCTGATGCGCCGTATTCCATTGTGACTTCAAGGACCCCCTACTCCTTGTGTTTAACGACTTGGCAAAAATAAACACATTTTTATATTAATGGAGGGGTGAGAATTCTCCCTATATGACTCGCTCCCCCCGTTCAGACATAGGCTTCAGACCCTTTATTTGTGAGTGCAGAGAAATCGTTCTAGCAGACAGCGTTGGTGATATAAGTGTAGCATATTGCCCGGTAGGCAGGGCGTGTGGGTTCGAGTTCTGCTTGGCGCTAGACTTTCTCATTGCAACAAATCATTGTTGTAACAGCTTTTAATATTGTCTCTCAAATCCTGCTTCGAATCTGAATCCAAATCGAGTTGACACGTCCTCTACCAACTTGATGCATGATTATGCGAGGCCTCATATCGCAAAAGTCGTTCAGCACAAAATTGAGGAACTTGGTTGGACCGTTTTGCCTCATCCATAGCTCTGACATTGCCCCATCTGACTATCACACATTCCGCTTGATGCAGCACGTCTTGGATGGGAAATGTTTCCTGACTACGACGAAATCCGGATTTGGGTGACCAACTTTCCTCGATTCGCGGCCAGCTCATTTCTTTAAAGACAGGAGTCAATCTTTGCGTGCACGTTGGGAAAAGGTTGTTGATAATTGTGAAGAATATATTACTGATTAAGTTTAGTTTTAATTCCTTTGTATGAATTTTTAATACTTTTTGGTCCGAAGCAACATTCCGTGTGGGATACCATAATAATAATCAGCTTTGCCGTAAAAGTGTGCGGAGGCCCCAAGGCGTTAAAGTTTGCTGGTATGGAATTGTCAGACATACGCATCATGTTCCATATACATCTGCAGCACCATCGCCGTCCAGACCTACCGTTGGTATAGTCTTCTTGCTAGTCTCGAGTTTAGCCGCTTATGAAGTGAAGACCTTTAAGCGTTTGGCAAATTTTTTGCTTATCTTAGTCTCTAGTCCATATTGTTCGACTCGTGCTACCTGGTTTGCTACCGACTAGCACCTGATTCAGAAGTGCTCTTCTATAATCGCCGTCTCAGAGTCTAGCCTATTCCTGCGGAAACGACTGTTGTATTCTCTCGACAGGTGAAACTGATTCACCTTGCCTGTTTCGTCTCGCCGACCTTTCTTCACATAATCGATAGCCGGACTATCTGAGATCACCTGCTGACCTGCGAACGATTATGAATACTCCGGTCTCCCACACTTTCAAGTCAGGGAAGCGTCAAGGGGTGGAGACTCCAGAAGGATTGCTCACGTCGCCGGAGCTGGTGAACGTCGTGTTGGAAGTCAACGACTCCACGGGAATCCAGGAGTGCGTGAAGAGGCTATTGCTGACCATAACCAGTCAGTTGAGCGCTGTCCTTTCGGAGAATGCTTCGCTGCGTTCTCGATTAGAAGACACTGCCAAAGAGAATGAGGGCCTTAAGCAGCTTGCTTTCCGGTAACAGTTTATCGGATGAGCAGATATGTTCCTGGTAAAAATAGGTTGGTTAAGGCTGTATTGCCATGTTCCATTTTCCAAAGGCTCGCTGTACAAAGGGTACCTCTTCTTTCCTCTTTTCCGGGTAGGGGTGCCTTCCTAAGGAGGTCCCTTACATATGAGGAACGGAAGGAAAGAAGAAAAGCTCGTCAAATCTTTGTTAGTTCTAGTAACTCGTTATCACCTGCTCCTCGTTTGCTCAATCAAAAAAGGGGTTCTCCGCGTAACCCAATTGTGGGTAGTAACACTACGGCTTCAAGGGAAGTTCAGGGAAACTAGCTTCGCATCCCTGATCATTCTGCTCTGATTTGAAGTGTTTCTATGCAAACATAAGATCTTTAGTAAGGTGGCGATGTCCGTTCCTCCACGTGGTGCCACTGGAAACTGTTCGCTTTTGCGAGCCGAACTGAACACGGACACTCGAATGCAGGCGACAGGCCCTAGTGACAGGCCGGCCTACGAACAGCCCATGTCACATCATATGGTTGATGGTGCTGAATGTTTCACGAGGTAATGCTGTGGCGTCCGGGGGAGCCGACTCGCACTCGCAAAGCTCGGCGAGCGTGAAAAGTATGCGAGGGTCCCTGATGCGAGGACGGCATCGGGGGAAACTGAGCTAGTCCAAAAGTCCCGCAACGTAAGCAAGACCCGCGTGGCAACGCTGAATGTGGGTACGTTGTCGGGCCGCTCCTTTGAGTTGGCAGAGGCACTGGAGCGAAGGAAGATTGACTTGTGTGCGGTGCAGAAGACGAGGTGGTCCTGTAGCAAGTCAAAGGACATTAGCCGAGGCTACAAAGCCGTTCTGTGTGGCAGTCCCAGGACCACCAGCGGTGTTGGCATAATCGTCTCCGAACGGTTCCGAGACGCGATTGCAAGCGTAGAACGTTTCAATGATCGCTTGATGAAGGTCGTAATCGTTGCAGAACGGCGGCGGTATCATCTTTTCTCTGCATATGCTCCACAGACTGGATGCTCTGAGCGAGCCAAGGATGAATTTTGGAGCCTGCTTGATGAGAAGACAGCAGAAGTTCCGTCACGGGACGTAATTATTGTTGCAGGAGATCTTAACGGACACGTTGGCGCTGCGAAAGACGGGTACTCCTGTCATGGTGGTCTTGGTTTTGGTTCACGTAACACCGATGGTGAGCGTATCCTCGAGTACGCGGAGTCGCGCGATCGCACCATCGTGAACACCAGATTCCGAAAACGTGAATCCCACCTTATCTCATTCTACAGCGGGAATTCTAAAACGCAGATCGACTTTGTGCTTGTGCGAAATCGTGACCAAGAGCTTGTCATGGACGCGAAGGTCGTGCCGTATGAAACGGTCGCCACACAACACCTCCCACTAATTGGCACTATGAGGATCACACAACCGATGTTTAAGCAGGACGAACGGAGCGGTCCGTCAAGAATCCAGTGGTGGCGACTGAAAGAGAATGAAGCAGCTGTTACTTCGAGCATTCGGTTACCGACGGTCACGACCGTCGACGAGACATGGCAAATAGCCACCGACGCGATTCTCAATGCTGCGCGTTCCGAACTCGGCACTACGAAACCTGGACGGCGTAAGGTCGATAAGCAGACATGGTTGTCGACTAACGAAGTTAAGGAAAAAGCCCGAGAGAAGAGGAGATTATACCACGCATTCCTCGGCGATAAGACAAAAGATAAATAGCGTCTGTATCAGAAAGCCAAGAAAGCCGCTAAGAAAGCGGTAACCGTTGCAAGAGCCACTCATTACGATGATGTCAACGGGAAGCTTGAGTCGCGCGATGGCGAGCGATTTCTTTATCGACTTGCGAATGTCCGCCATCGCCAGACTGCGTTGCTGCATTTTTGCACTTCAACTGACTGGTTGAGATTTGGGGATTCTTACGTCTATACCATTTTCAGATGGTTTTATGCTTAAATTTCCAGCTGAATGCTGTGAAATTCAACATGATGATGTAGAAACGTTCAACATCAGTGATACACAGGTACAAAGTGCATAAAGCACCACTGGGCATAATACAGGCAACGTATAAAGGCTATAGGCTCCTCACAGTTCGTTTCCATACATGGACCAATGACCTCAGGATAAGCCATCACGCTCGGATTTTCAAAAGAGACCAGGATGTGACGTAGGAGATTGTTCAAGAACGCCGTCTGTGGATCCCGCAAATTAACCTAAACGCCATCGATACACTCCTTCCCTCATCTTTGCCTGTCACCTGGAAATCAGAGGTCTGCTGAAGGTTTTCTGAAACCTGACACCAACAATGTCCGCCGATGCTCGAGTGGTGATTCTCCTGCTCACGCTGAAGTGTGGCCCACCTTTAGACAAGGAACCTTCGAGGAAAGAAAACAAGCTGGCCGAACATACTAAGGAACTTCGAAGCACATTAACTTGAAGTTGACGAAGAAGTAGTAGTTAAAAATCTGGTCAATAATGAACAAGTCGCAAGAAAGGCGTACAGCTGGAAAATGCGCAGAAAACGTCCGAAAATGGTATAGACGTCAGAATCATCAAATCTCTACCAATCAGTTGAAATGCAAAAGTGCAGCAACGCAGAGGAGCCAAACCTCTGACCTCTCTCGCATAAGTCAACCCGCTACCCACCTGCGCTCCGAGCCACTGGCTGCAGAAGCATCGCGGGCGTACAAGACTACCAAACGCGTGCTGCGCCGTATCCTATTGTGACGCCCTCCTCCTTGGGTTTAACGACTTGGAAAAAAATAAACACATTTTCAAGCCAATTGAGGGGTGAGGATTCTCCCTATATGACTCGCTCCCCCCGTTCAGACATACGCTTCAGACCCCTCCTTTGTCAGACCTCAAGACAGATAAGACGATTAGATTCAAGACAATTTAGAATTATAAAATAGAAATATTCATTTCCAGGATACTGTGACAAAAACTCAAATATCCTCTACCATCCCGCTTGTGGAGTCAAAGGCTAGTTGTCTCGAGGGTACAGATTGCGCGTATCTTGAGCGTGATTTTTTTGTTGTTTGTCAAATAAAGTTAGTTAAAGTTAAAATGAATAATATTAGTAAACTTCAATCAAATGTTAGGTTCGTTTCGCCACCTTTCTTCAGACGAACCTTTTTCGTTATACCATCTCCCCGGTGGCTCATCAGTGAAGAGGGAGGTGCTATAACTTTTTTGAATTTGTAAAAATCACCTAAGCATTTCAACAAAGTGTTTTAGTTAAGTTTTTAAAATATCATCTAAATTTTAAAGATTACGTTGAGACATCAAGTTTAATTATTGTTATTTCTGACATTGTATTTACTGGGAAACTTAGGAAGGTGTTCAGCAAGAGTTTTGCATTCTACGATTAATGATTTACCTATTTACCGGATTTGTTTGTTAAATTTCTGTAACGGAATTTATTCCAATTTTTTTTCGGGATTTTAGTACAGTTTTCAAAATTCATCCAACAATTAACTTTTCTCCACGAAAGTTGTAATTCGGAAAAACTTTTTAGACGACGTTTTCCTAGGAGGCTGCAGTATCCCAGTGGCAGAAACTCTCCATGTAACACATACTTGAAACAGTAACAAAAGCAGTGGAAGCCATACTTATGTATCTTCCTCCGTTTTTTTCCAACTGTTCGCGTATTCCTTGCTTGCGGGTTCGTACATTAGGTATATCCCTGAGTTACGGTAGCTCGCCACCGCGCCCGATTTAACGGAGCAGGTTGTTGAGACCAAAGGAAGGCACATAGAAAATGTTGAAAAGAGAACATGGACTGAGCGAAAGCTGTTGTACATTAAAGAGGTGTAAAAAAGGAAGAAACCTGATGTGTTGTTCCTTTTATCATTTCCTCTTTGTAGGCGGCATGTTGCCCACTTGATTGCTAGCGGTTGCGTTATGTTAGGTATCTTCCGTTACGGTAGAAGGCGGAGCGACTCGCTGGATTACGGCCTTCTCACAAGGAAGGCCAAATGGCCAGTTGTCCGCCTTTTGAGGCAAAACGTTCTTCGGCGCGCGGATCGTTTTGTGAATCGCTCCAAGATTTATCTATTAGTTTACCTAATCGTGAAGGATAAGAAGTGATTTCTCACTCTTAAAGCCTTCTTCTCAATCGGAACCAATTTCTGATTACACATGTACAGAATAGATATTAAGAATGGTATATGTCGCGAAGACGAGCAGCATATGGGGATGGGAACGCCCCATCCAATAATACCGCAGTGAATGGACGTGCCGTTCAGAGAGAGCGTGTACAGACTGTACCCTGACCGGCTTGCATGTGTTCGGTCTGTGCTCTGCTTGGTTATTACAGGTTGGCGTGCTCCCACCTACCAATGCTGCTCACGTTCGCGACATGTACCTTAAGATTTCATAATTTTGATTTAGGCGGCTGGTCAAACTATAAATTCGATTCGCAGCAGAGTCAGAAAATCACTGTCCCTGCCAGCCGTCAGACAATGTTCCTGACACACCCTATCTGTGGATGGAAGTTAAGAAAGCAGAGGTGGAAGGGCCCATCATGTATCTCTTTCTTAACTGGCAGCTTATTTCGTACTCTTTGCTCTTTGATGGGTACCATATTCATTTATTTAATTCTGGCCTGTATTGCAATCAAAACACCTGTATCACCACCTGTCACCTGTCGTCCCGTTGATCATCGAATTGCTCGAGCAGGTGCCAGCAGCGTCTCCATTCGTCCCTGTCGCGTGCCAGAGTGGTCCAATGGATCCTCCTCGCTCGAGGGACACGAAGAGCGTCATATCGGTCGTTCACGGCTTTAACTAAGAAGTCCGACCAACGCGTTGGTGGGCGTCCTGGTGTTCTTTTGACATCCCGCGGAATCCAGTCGGTGATGGCTCTCGTCCAGCGGGTGTCTGCGAAGCGCATTACGTGGCCGGCCCACCTAATTTTCGACAACTTGGCCCACGCGACAGCGTCTCTGATCTTCGAGCGTCGGCGAAGCTCGGAACTCCGGAGGCCTTCTCTCACTTGCGTGAGTCGTGTCACTCCGAGCATCGTCCCCTCGATTCCATGCTGCGCGACGCTGATCGCGTGTTCATCCTGCTTTCGTATAGCCCAGGTCTCTGAGGCGTATGTTAGGGCAGGGAGAACAGTGGAGTCGAATAGGTGGGCACGGAGTCGGACGTTCTTCGTCTTCTTCGCGACTTCTTCGACGGTCTTGAAAGCTCCCCAAGCCGCTCTTTTCCTCCTGCTCAGCTCTGGTGCTAGGTCGTTGGCCATGTTGACTTCGCGACCCAGATACACATAGCTGGAGCATTCGGAGATGTTCGTTCCGTTGAGCGAGAATGGGGCATCAGAAACCCATCCGTTCCTCATGAACATCGTCTTCGTAAGATTCAGCTGCAGTCCAATGTTCCCACATACACGATCGATGTCGGCCAGCATTCGCTCCTCCTGGCTGATGCTCGGTGTTATGAGCACGATGTCGTCAGCGAAGCGAAGATGATGTAGTTGCCGGCCGTCGACCTTCACTCCCATGTCTTCCCATTCTAGTTCGCGCATGACGTTTTCGAGAGTGGCGCTGAAGAGCTTCGGGGATATGGTATCCCCTTGCCGAACCCCTCTCTTCACGTCGACGACGACGTCGTTGTAGAATGGTGAGATCTTGGTCGTGAATCCACTGTACAGCTCTCGAAGGACTCTGATGTACTGAGTAGGAACGCCCTGGGTGAGCAGGGCTTCGATGACCGCTTCAGTTTCGACAGAGTCGAATGCCTTCTTCAGTTCGATGAGCGTAAGGCACAACGGCAGCTTGTACTCTCGCGACACTTCGATGAGCTTCGTAATGGTGTGTATGTGGTCGATCGTGCTGAATCTTCTCCGAAATCCTGCTTGTTCGCATGGCTCTCCTTCGTCAGCGTTCTACTAATCCTATTCCGGATAACTCGAGTGAACAGCTTGTAGACTACGGATAGCAGGCAGATCGGGCGACAGTTGCCAATGTCGTGCTCGTCTCCCTTCTTGTACAGCAAAACGGTCTTGCTGGTCTTCCACTGAGATGGAACCTTGCATTCGGACAGGTAGCGTGTGAAGAGCCGCGCCAAGGTGTTGATGAGCGCTGGCGGGAGGTTCTTCAGGTGTTCAGCTCTGATCCTGTCAGAACCGGGTGCTGTACGTTTCTTCACCGACGAGATGGCATGTCGGATTTCGGAAGAGAGAACAGAGGGGACGACGTATCCATCCTGCGGAAGATGGCATGGGGCAAGTGGACGTGGCTATCGAAGAGATCGGAGTAGAAGTCGTGGATGACCTTCTCCATGGTCCTTCTGGAAGAGGTGACGGTTCCGTCGGGACGTCGGAGAGCTGTCATCTTGGTCTTGAAGTTGGCGAAGTTCCGCCGGGCATTACGGATGCTCAGCCCTGCCTCCGCTGCTTCAGCCAACACTTCCGCCCTTCTCTCCTTGAGATCTTCCTTTATCGCCGCTCTGCATAGCTTTGCAAGCTCGGACGTCAGTTGGTAGTTGCCTGACGCTCGTGCTGCTCCACGCTGGCGTATCAGCTCGAGACTTTCCGGAGACAGACGCCTCTTCGTGGTCTTCAAGCTCTCGGCTCCCTTAGCACTATCGTGGAGATGGTGCACGAAGCGGTCGTATTCCTCGTCGACGTTGTCCATGACGGCATCTTCCCAAAGGCCGGCAAGAGAGGTGTAGAGGTCCCAGTTGATGGTCGTTCTGGGACTCCTCTTCTTGAACTTCGCGGCCTTCTCTCCTTGACGCTGAAACATCGCGCGAAGAAGGCGGTAGTCCGATCCCGTGTAGAACTTGGGGACAACGGGGACGTCAGTCAGGCAATACTAGCGGTTGAAGATGATGTGGTCGATCTCGTTGTGGAACTGGCCACCGGGAGATTCCCAGGTCCATCGTAGGGAGGGAGGCTTCTGGAACTGCGAGTTTACATGCATGGTCTTGGTCGACATGATAAACTCAGACAGCCTTTCACCTTGCTCGCTCCACTCCAAACCGTGGGTTCCGATGTGAAGTTCTTCCGGCGACCTTCGCGGTCCGGTCTTGGCGTTGAAGTCGCCGACGATCACCTTGTAGAAGGTGCGATCTTCCTTATAGAACTTCTCCAGCTCCACGTAGAAGGCTTCGACCTCCTCGTCGTCGTAGTCGGATGTTGGGGCATACGCGACGAACACAGTCAAAGCTGGCACGGAACCACATTGCTTCAGTCGCAGACGTCCGATTCGGCTTGTCAGAGACTCGTACGAATCGATGTTCATGGCCAAGTGCGTGTTGACGAGGACCTGCTGTCGCATGTTCCGAGGAACAGTTCTTCTCCGGAGTCGTAGGCGGCGTGTAGGGGGTGGTGTCTTCTCGTCTCGGTCAGTCCGATGACGTCGTACTTGATCTTCCTGGCTTGCATCATCAGGTCCTCGACGGATGCTTCGGACGCAAGCGTGCGGGCGTTGTAAGTACAGATCGTCATCCTAGTCCTTCTCAGTTTGCGCAGCCTGGTTAGGCCCTGAGATTTTAGCAGCCTCTCCCTACTCGTCCTTCCCATCGCTGCAGAAATGGGGGCTCTTTCGGGGTCAGGGGAATGAGGCCCTTTAGTGCTGCTGTTTTTGACTTGAATACACACGGGTAGCTAGTCGGGCTCTGTCGTGCGGGCGAAGAACTCCGGGCAGCCAGCCAGACTGCCCGAAGGGACGGGGCGAGACTTAAGGCGGCCTCGAATCGCCTTACATGTACTCCCAGTCTACCGAGTGCAAGCTTTTGGCCGGGCCGACACAGTTACAATCCGCACAGTCAAGGACACATCCACGCACACTGTGCACGAACATGCCGCTCCCACGCACAAGGAACGCGTCGACCCGACACAGCAGGAGCAAGAAGTCCATCCCCTGCATCCCACCTGCGTCTCTGGGCAGTACACGGTCGCATTTGGTTCGCGTTTAATTCCCCTATCCACCACCCGTGGTCGCGCCACTTGGCCCTGCGACAAGCGGCTTGAGATCCCTCTTAACAAGAGAGCCCGAAGGCTCACTATCGAGGGAGATCCGTGGCAATCAAAACACAAACACAAAAAATAGGGGTGTCTCAAAAAATGCATACATTGTTTGAAAGATGATAACTTTGCTCATAGTACAGCTACTGAGGAAGTTAAGAACAGATGTGAAAGACTAAGAAAATAGAAATTTTTTAATATAAGAGTGGTATGGAGTGCGCCATGCACTCATCTGAAATCTTGTATTTTACACTCGATTGATTTTGTTTCGCTTGAATACTTGTTACAATTTTTTTCACAATGTGGCCATTTTGATTGATTCGTGCTTCTTTTAAGATTTGAAACTTAAGAAGACACTGTCGCTTGCGAAAAACTCAGGGTATCCTAAAAAATACAGGTACTGCTTGAACGGTTTTACATTGCTGCTAGTGAAGCGTTTGAACATGCTTGACACTCATATGAGGGCTCAGCGTAGCGAAATTTCTGGGGCGTGTGAATATGTAGTGAAGCCTGCATCACGTCTTCGCCTGAAACCTTGCATTTCCCACATGACTGTTTGTGCATTTGTTGAATGCTTGTTATATCCTTATTACTACCTGTCCACTTTATCCTGTGCTGTGTTTCTTTTAACGTTTTTTCGTCGCCCTGTAGCTGTAATTATGCCAATTAACCTCTCCGTTCAGCCTGAATATTGTTTCATCATTCCACAGAATCTGCCTCGGAAATGGTGCTCCTGCTCATATTTAAGTTGTTTAATCAATAAACTCGCCTGTCACATGTCTCTCACGTGATTTACTTACTCGCCTCAGAGTTTTGGGTATCCTGTACTTTCATATGAGTCTCAAACATCTTCAAATGCTTCACTAGCTGCAATGTTAGAACCTTCCAAACAGTACCTGCATTTTTTAGAATGCCCTACATTTTTTCGCAAGCCGTAGTGTGCTTTTAAGTTTTGAATCTTAAAGAAGCACAAATCAGTCGAAACAGCCACTTTGTGGAGAAATTATAACAAGTATTCAAGCGAAACACAATCAATCGAGTATAAAATGCAAGGTTTCAGACGAGTGCATGGCGCAGCACATATCACTTATATGATAGAATATTTCTATTTTCCTGAGCTTTCATAAGAGCCCTTACCTTCTTGAATAACTTTACTGCGAGCAAAGTCACCATCTTTCAAACAGTGTATACATTTTTTGAGACACAATGTATATTTAAAAAATATGCAGCTAAAACCATCTACAAAAAACCTCCTGCGGGTTAAAACATAATTAAACTGACCGACAGACAGGTTTGCCAATAAGCAGGACGAGATCCTTAAAGTTTCGATAGGCGAGGGAGTTAGCTACCATATGATTTTTCAGAAATTTTCGTATCTATAAAGAAAAACCCCATGGCGCTCACATTTAAAACATGGAGTTCTGGGTTAGTTTCATCAACGTCTTACAGCAATCCAACGGTGAAAATACTTCCGAAATCCCTGATAGTGCGGCTTATCAACAAGCGATATGGTAAAATGTTTCACTGACAAGCCGCTTTACCAGGGATTTCGGCAGTACCTTCACCGTTAGGTTGCTGTAAGTCGTTAATGAATCCGGCCCCTGAATTTGAAAAGTCGTGAATCTGATACACCACCGAGGTATAGGCTGATGGCTTCAATCAAATTCAAGAAACCAACTAGCATTATGAGAGGACTGCTGAAACCACAGGTCTCATCATTCTCCGTTCTGAAGACCGTTATTGTGTAGTTACTTACCAAGTACTGTATATTTGATCCAGTTGCTGCTGTAGTTGTAGGGAACTATGCGACGGAACTACTGTCTTAGAACGCCAGCAGTTCACCCAACTCCTTTCAGGTGCTGATTCTTCCACTTTTCATGTTGTCAGTTGCCGTTAACGAGCTCGAGTCGATTCGATGTTGAATGGGTGGGTCCCGCAGAGAAATTTGACTGGTCCCAAGACGGTGAACTAACGATGTTGAGGAGTAAGTTTTCGGCCCTGACACTTTGCCCTTTCTCTTCCTGCCGTTTAACAGCCGCGCTATGCTCCAGTAGGGCTAGTGTTTGACTTTCGTCATAGTTTTGTAGAAATTTGAGCAATGTCTACCGCTTCAACGTCTTATTCAGATGAACGGCCAGTTGGGTGGACGTGCGCGTAGCTGCAGCTCACGTTCACGAGCAGCGACTTGGAGTCCATTTATATCATTCTTATTTCAAACTGGACACCCTTCTAAACAAACCTGGAACCAAAGTTTCGAAGTGGAAGCTACCATCATACAGGTTAAGCTTTGCCAGGCTAGGGGATGTACTCCAGGGTGTGTGCCATACAAGCTGCTCGGATGGAGACTGCTTTCTTCGCTCATGGGGAGTTCGCGGCTGGGTTCTGCGCTCTTCGAGCGACGAAGCGCATACGGCTGAAACAATGCGCAAAAAACGCGCAACGTCGTGTAGACGTCGAAACCTCCCAGATCTCAGATACTTAGCTGAAGTGCAAGAACGCCGCGACGAACGGGAACCGAACCCCCCCCCCCCCACATCCCTCGCATGAAGCAAACCCTCCAACTACTGCACCACGATCCACTTGCCCATGATGCCATCGCGGGTGCACATCGATCGAACGTGGCAGCGTGGACACCGACGCGCGATCTCTAAGCTAGGAGGGCGCAGACAGCAAAAGTCTAGGCGCGACCCGCACTGCGGTTAAAGTGAGCCGGTCTTGATATCCGCCGTTTATAATTGTCTATCGCGTCACGCGTCGCGTGCACACTAAAGACCCCTTCCTTAGGACCTGTTTGTACTCGACGCAAAGCGACGTGACGCCACGCATTGTGGCCACATTGATCGAGCGACGCGATCGATCAGTCTAGCCACTATAAATGCCATCGCGTCGCTCGGCGTTGGAAGTATAAACGGGGCCTTAGGGCCTGTCCATACCTCGCGACCTGTGCAAAAATATGCAAATCGATTATGACCGAGCGACCGCATCCGAAATCTATTCGTGCTCGGGCGCTATCGCTGTCTCTCCCGTCGCTCCCGTCGCAAACTATGAACAGGCCCTTATACTTCGAGGCCGGGATACGCGATGTCACTTATAGTGGCCAAATTGATCAACCGACGTCGTCGACCAATCTAGCAACTATGCATGCCGTCACGTTGGTTGGTGTTGGAAGTATAAACAAGGCCTAAGGGAAAATTGATAAGTGGAGGGTGAAAATTACTTAATCGTTCTGGAGACGTGTATAATTGGATGAATAAAAAATATTTATTGTTCTCCGCTGCTTCGCTCGTCCCTAGAACTCATTTGGGTACATATCAGGAATGTGGCCTTGCTGGGCTGGATAGTATCAGTATCATAATTCCAACACGGAGTCAAAGCGAAAGCGGATGTGGATGGTATCAGTGCATAGTTGGGCAATTGATGCTTTGATTAGCCTGCGCTTCCCTCGCTGCCTCTCCTGGATTCGGGGCATGTGCCCGATAAGTACCACTATTTGAAGACGAGTCGTGTCTATGGAGTTAAAAAACCGTGCCGATCTTTCTGAATGAACGAAAAGAATTGTCATTTGCTAATTGCAGAAATGAGCGAAGCTGCTCCAACGTCTAGAGAGGGACAACCTGGAGAGCGAAAATGCTCAGGTATGAGATGACCTAGGGAAGGTGTCAAAGTGAAACGGACCGTGAGGGCTGATTCTCTATGCATTTAGACGGCTCCTGCCTGATCGACGACCCCGTTGCCTTGAGAGCATACATGGACGCGCTGTTCTTGAATTCAGACCTTTCGGATGTGACCTTCGTGGTCGATGGAGAACGAGTCCATGCACACAGACTTATCCTTGCCGCCCGCTGCGAATACTTCAGGTGAGGGGGGGGGGCGCTTCTCTATTATTTAGCGATGCATTACTCAAACGTTATTTTCACGGTGCAGAGCAATGTTCTATGGCGGACTGAAGGAAAGCTCCGAAGCGGAAATTCGGCTCGAGGGGATAAATGCTCTCGCCTTCCGTACGCTACTGAGGTGAGGATAATTCTTCTACCCAATAAAGTCAGTTCGTTACAGTGCTGCTTATCTCTTTTGCTCAGGTACATCTACACGTGTAGAGTTGAAGTGTCTGGTCTCGAGGTTGAAGATCTCTTGGCGATTCTTCAGCTCGCTCACGAATGCCGAGTGGTTGAAATTCAACGCCCAATAGTTGACTACCTCAAGGTAACTGTCATGCTTTTCTGAAATGCGACGAGCCTGAGATTATGAAGAGAGTGTCCTCCATATTCACAACAACGGGCAAAGAAAAAAGATTCCAGCGCATTAACGACTAAAATTGGCGCAAATATGGGGTAATTGGCTACTCAAGTTCCATTCCGAAAAGCAGATAATCTGCTTTGGTCTGGGCTGGAACCAAATCCGAATTCGATCACTGAAGCGCATAAGGATGCGCTACCGACCACGCCCTAACATGAGGTACAGAGACAATAATGGAGGCAGCGGACGGTTGACATTGGGTCTACAGTAATCCTCGCGCGCAGTACGTGCTTGTGGTGCAGTCGCGGAGGATCTCCGAGATGGCGCCCGAGCTGACGCCTATATTGTATTCTGTTCTTCTGTTCGCTTTGTGGCAGTAAACGAGTGATGAAATGATGAAATGAATTTGTCGAAGCGCATATGCGCTGGTGTGTGGTGTACCTCAGCATTGTCGAGACAGCCTCCTTGACACAGAAGGGACGCAATGAGATGACAAGCCTTGGAACAGAAAGGACTTCGATGCAGTGAGTTTCTGAAGTCGCGACCGGTCTGATGATCGTCCCAATCAGTTCATAAAGCAAGACCGCACTCTCATCTGATACTGATTTCTATGCAATAAAATTACAACCGCATGAAAAACTTTTGGCGCTATGGTAATTAGGGGAGGGGGGGGGGTCACCATAGCATGCCGCGGCTGGCAGGCGCGGCGAGTAGCTACGTACAGCGAATGTAAGTGCAGTCTTATCTCCTCGGTTCGATTACACATCCGTGATTTTATTTGGTTCCGTTTTGTTCAGGGGAGGAAACTCCAGGATGTAGGCAATTTCCGGGGTGCGTCAATTGAGCCACACCCTGGAAATTCGGCTGCCGCAGAACCACACCCCATCATCTCTAGTTTTCTTCACGAAACCAAATTTCAAAAAATTTCTCTGTTATAACTATCATACTCTACAATAACGCGCTAAGCGCTGAGTCATACTATCGATCTGCGCCGCCGCCGCAAAAATCATACTCTATAATAACGGGCTAAGCGATTAGCCATGGAGCACGTCAAAAAATAGGGGCGGAAACATCAGGGGCGCGAAAATAGCAGAAAATACCCAGACGCCTTCTACGTGCCTGGCGATGCCGTAGATGTACCCAATACGTCGGCAAGCATGCCTGACGATGCCGTAGACGTGCCGAACACGTCGGCAACCGTGCTTGGCGATGCCGTAGACGTGCCGAACACGTCGGCAACCGTGTATGGCGAGCCGTAGATGTGCAGAACACGTCGGCAACCGTGCATGGCGAGCCGTAGACGTGCCGAACACATCGGCAACCGTGCATGGCGAGCCGTAGACGTGCCGAACACGTCGGCAACCGTGCATGGCGAGCCGTAGTCGTGCCGAACACGTCGGCAACCGTGCATGGCGAGCCGTAGACGTGCCGAACACGTCGCCGCGGAGCAGACGGCGCGTGTCCCTGGAGCATGTTTTTATCCGTAACCTAAATGAAACGTCATCGGAATTGGAGCAGATCTCATCCTTCGGGCAGCCTTTCTTCCCGCCTAGCATGCTCTCCACTTGAGCGGCGGCCTGCCGTCTGCTCCCGACAGTTGAACAGTAGAAGTAGCTGGGCTGTGGGTCCGATACAAGCATACAGACCTGTCATTGATTCGGCTGATGTTTCGGCACGATCACCTTCTGAGTCTGAAAACGACAAACAAAGGGAGTACCCTAACGGGCTGTAATAGATTCTTGAGTGAATGGAAGGAGGAAACGAATGAGGAGCAAAACAGTTAGCTGTCCAAGACTATGGAAATAACCGAAGGGCTGATAAGCCACCCTTGGATGAGTACAGATGTCAGCGAATGAAGTGCATGAATCACATGTATTTCTATGCGATGATGTTTACCAGGTCTTCACTAATCTTCGTAAGGAGAGTTTCGTTGTTCAACGCCTCTTTCATCTTATTTCCCATCAACATGAAACTGCTATACTTGAAATGCTCGTTGGATCAGCAATTCCTCTGACTTTTCTGGCCTATGGAGGCTCTCAGGAAGACGCTTGCGGCAGCCGCAAGAGAGGTCTGTTTAACAGCGTTGGTTCCACAACTTGGCGAACTAACTACAATTCTCCCCAAATACAATTAACAGCAATTCACCCTTTCGCAAGAAATATAGGGAGAGTTTTGTTCGAACTGGAGAAGGATTAGTGTTAAAATTGATTAAAGGGTACACAAAAAGTGACTCTCCCTAACGACTACCTCGTCCAGGCCAAGAAAACCTGTTGGATCTATACTTCGTATCCATTGCAACTGGAAAACATGAACAAAGGATACAGGACGCGTTAGCCAATTCCTTTGCAGGATACGCCACGCACTCTACTCCTACGGGTTAATGTGTTAACGTGAATTAACATGTTTTCAAGCGCAGGAGAACAGCAGTCGTAATAAAATAAGAGATGGTGCCATGCACTTGTCTAGCTCGACTCGATTTGCATTTGATTGACAGCGAAAGTTCCGTTTGCGTGGAGTAACATTAATGTAAGGGTACAGTACCCACCATAATGGTTGGAAGGGAGTGAATCCGCGTTCTGTTTGTCTTTTTGCGCTGATCCTTTTCATTTTCATCCGTTCTACGGAGTTCAAGTAGCAATTACTTTGCTGATTAACACAGATGTGAACTGCGCAACAAAAACAGTTGCGAAAAACATACATATCCTTACATCGCTGCTTCAAGTAAGCAGCGTTTACACTACCAATCAAATGAAAATCGCAGCGATCTAAACGAGTGCATGACGCGATTTACTGTTTTAATATACTGAATAGTTACTGCCTTCCTTTAAAATTTTAAAATGAGTTTCAAACCACTGTTTTTCCTTGCAAAATTAGAATGGTATAAAATCTCAGTGCGTTAGCCTATTGGGGCAAGTGGAGTAAAAATTTCCAAAGTAGGTCACTCTAAATTTTCCCTGGACAAAACTTATTCTGACCTTCTCGGAGTTTACTTCGGAAGGCGACCTATTGATTTGGGATTCGTTCAGTTTGATTTCAAAGGCGTCAATTTTTGTTAAAAGGGTGTCCAACTTGACGTGAAAATTGTACAATTGAGCGATTTTTCTTCGACTGTAGGCTGGAAAGATGGCTAGCAATTCAGGAGAAGCTGGACATCAAAAATGTCTTCGCCGTTCTTCGAACTTCGCCGTTGCCCTTCAATGACCTGATCGAAAGATGCTTGCAGCTTGCTGATCAGCATGCTCCAACCATCCTCGCTTCAGAGGTACGCTAACTTGGTATTCAATTGACGTTTTACCTGGCTGATGAGCAGCAGAGTTAGTGGAATGTGGTCCAGCTGCTCAGTTGCTTCATTTTCTCCAAGAGATGCATTTCAGGGCTTGCTGTCGTTGCCTCAGAATGCGGTAATGGAGTTGCTGCGTAGGAACTCATTCCACGCTGCCGAGATCGACGTCTTCAAGGCGATATGTGGTTGGGTTCGTGCACAGTCCTGCATGAAGGTGATCACGCTCATTGCTACCCATTGGTCCTGGAACAACCCTACGCTCATTAGGAAACTTCTCCGGCAGTGCTGTTTGAACGCTTCGTGTCGAAGAAGTGCCTCCGGCTCGACCTCATACATCCATCGGAGCTCCTGTCCACAGTCCGAAATTCGGAGCTTTTCGCAGCGAACTCCGCCGCGCTTGAGAAATTCGTCCTGAACGCACTGGGTCGACTCTACCAAGCCATCGTGTCCGATATGTGCGGATCTCTGGGTGAGTTTGTGTCGACGGCCTTTGGTTGTCGAGCCCTTACCAGTACTTTTGCAGCACTCAACGAGAACGTGACCACTGTTGAACCCGAAGCAACCATCGGGGAACTCGGCCTACCGCATGCGATAAACTGCGTCCAGCTGGAGATGGCGAACTGCTCTATAGCTTCGGAGGGAGGACGAGGAGGAGGAGGAGGAGGAGGAAGAAGAAGAAGAGGAGGAAAAAACGAATACTACCAGAACGACGACTTGCAAGAAGATGATACTTACTGGTATAAAATGAAGGTAAATAAAAAACCGTGGCTCATAGCGTGGGAGAGGAAAATCTGCTTATTGAACTGGCCACCTCAGTATCACTACTGACACCACTTCAGAAGTCGAGGAGGAAGAAGAAGAAACAGTGGGAAGAAGAAGAAGACACCTACTGGTACGAAATTGAGGTAAAAATCATTATTTATACAAAGCTGCGGAGGCGATATTCTGCATAGTAAGAGGGGAAATTTTCGAATTGAACTGGCCAGCTCAATATTACTACAGACCTCTTCAGGAGAATAAGAACAAGAAGAATAAAGGGAAGAAGAAGAAGGAGGAAGTAGAAGACGAACTAAAAGAAGAAGGAGGAAGTGGAAGAAGACTAACTAAAAGAAGAAGACACCGCTTACTAAAGCAATGTTGAGGTAAGAAATCGTGGCTCGTAGAAACGAAGAGCGAAGAACATATCCTATGTGGCGCGAGGGGCAGACCTACTCACCAACTTGCCAGCTTCAATACAACAACATCCGACTTTGCTTGGAGTGCCTACTGATTAGTGTTTATAGAAGCAAGGAAGAATTTGTTTCATTCTTTATGGCAGCAAAAGTGGTGAATTTCTGAGCCGTGGCGTAATCCTTGGATTGGCTTGCGGGAATGGCATAGGATAACGGTAAAGGACAAAGGTCCGGGTTAGTCAATCGCGCCATGCGTTCTACCTCAACAGAATATCGTGGGGAAGTTTATAATGAAAGCGTATTTGGCCTACACAATGACTTGCGGCGTTGGCCAGCCAATGGACAAGCCGGTGTTTGATCCATCATAGACAAGTCTGGTACCATTTGTCCGCCCCCGGAAGAATGGAAGGCTTCGTTAGCTTGGGCGGCAGATTCGAACCAAGAACATTGAATCGGATGTACGCGACAGCCAGCGTTATCACCAACTGCGCTACCACGCGCCTTACGTTCGTTCTGTTCGATCTCCCTGCCTGCTACCTAACCGCTACAAAATGGCTGGCACTGAACAGAGCCCATCTCCCACCTCCGAATAACGTTCTACAGGGTCAGACGAGCACACTTCTAGGTGGAGGACCCTTAACGATGCTCGTTAAAATGCCCATACCATACCATACTCATAACGACTTCTCCACCTTTACCTTTGATTAGGACCAAGTCCAGGTAGAGAAATTGGTAGTCAAAATGGGGGTTAGAGGTAGTGGGAATCCATCCGATGATCACAAGCTGAATCGGCCAATTTTCAGCCAGAAGAACCCACCAAGTCAAAATAACGAGCCGAATACGCCATAGTTTCTTCGTGCCGTGAACAGCGCTCCTCGAGGTGCAGTTTTGTCGAGTCTTGTCCTTATTGTACACCATGTACACCGCGCGATTCCGATACATTTATCAATCGGGAAGGGGAGGGGGGGGGGGGTGACATGTAAAATGTTATGGTCGGAAATTCTGCAAAGGGAACCGTGATGCTGAAGATTCAATAGCGGTTCAGAAAGCAATCGGTCTTATGAGATTTTAGGCTGAAAATAGGACTTGTTGCGCCCGAACACCGACGTATAGGAGTGGCAGTCGAGTCTTAGAAAAGGTAGATGAAGCTCAAGATTTGGGATTTGTTGCAACAAGTTCTCTATGCTCCCTTTTTCAAAATACTGCGACCTCTGGCAAAAAATGCACAATTTTCGAATCTATAACGTCTTTAAAGTTTTGAAATCTAGTGTTCCAGAAGTGTACATAAGGACCTTTAAACCTACATACATGCGGCCTGTCCGGTACAACAGTATTCAATCCAATTAGGAAGAGGGATATTGACCTCTTGAAAAGCATCCAAAACAGCTTCTCCAGGAAGCTTATGACGAGATGTTTTTCAATTGATTGCAATTTAATTCTCAGCGGTTCTCAGTGTTCTGCCCTTTTGCTATTCTATTAGGTTGGAAAAAAGTCTTTTCATTTTTTTCAAAGATTTATTACTTCACAACTACAAAGTCAAATCAATTGAGATAAACTCTATTTTGTTCTACTACACTTCTCCAAAGACGTGGTAATATTTCTAATTCCTCTCGCGTAAAAGACTGCAGTTCTGAAGTCGAATCACCGCTGAATCCAATTTTTGAGGTCTTCATCCGTTCCAAAATATTTCTCTCCAATTTCTTGCTTGAGAGCACGGAAGAGATGGTAGTCGGTAGGGGCGAGATCAGGGCTATACGGTGGATGTGGCATTACCTCCCAGCCCATCCCCTTTATTGTTTCTCTTGTGAGTCTTGCAACACGTGGTTTTGCATCGTCATGCAGGATCATCACCTTCGACTTCTCCGGCCTGTTTTCTTGGAGAGTTGCGACGACTTTGTGGAGTTGGCCGCAGTATGTGACAGCAGTAAGTGTCTCTCCACTTCTGAGAGTTTGCCGATAAATCACTCCTCTGATATCCACCAAACACTCAAAAGAATCTTCCGTTTGTGAACATTGGGCTTGAGATCAGACTTAGGGCTCTCTCCTTTTTGTACCCATTGCCTTTTCCTCGGAAGTTGGCACACAGAACCCAGGACTCTTCGCCTGTCACAATCCGCGGAAGAAACGATTTTCTTCCTTATCTGGACAGAAGAGAAGCAGCGATGGAGAGCCGTCGACCTTTCTGAGTGTCTGACAGGGCATGTGGAATCCAAGCTCCAAATTTCCATGAAAGCCAAGATTCTTCAGATGGATTCCCACTATCCTATGAGACACTTCGAGCTTCTCTGCCAGTTGACGTGTCGTCTGCCTACTATCGGTACGAAGAAGATGGAGTAGTTTAGTGCCGTCCAATTCAGTTGGCCCTCCTGACCTTCTTTGTCTTCGAGTGAATAATCTCCCTTTAAAAACTTTCCGAACCACTCGTAACAGGCGCGATGAGTAGTGGATCCCAAGCCATATATGTGGTTAATTTGGTCTGCTGCCTGACGTGCTGTGGATTCTTTAATGAATTCTTGAAGAATGCCGTGCTGAAAACGGCCATGAGGTAGATCTGGCATTGCGTTCGGAAGATTGGATGGATAACGAATTACAAGAAGAGTCTTAACCTGTGTCTGCGTGCGAACGGTAGACAAGTGTGATAGGATTACGAAATCAGCAATCAACATTGGCTAGTGCGTTTACAAGGGGAAGGGTAAAAAAAAATTTCGAAGTGTGAAGAGACTTTTTTCCAACCTAATATAACTGGAGAATAGGGGAAAAATTGCTGATGCAGTCATGATGCACAAAATTCTCGCAAAGTTCAACAGTCAGGCTAGAAGATTTCTCTGACGGGATTCTGACTGAATCTATATATTTAAACTACATAAGAAAACTCAAAAAGCATTTCTGGAGCTGAACCACGAGATAGATCAATCTTCCTTGTCTATAGGATTGGCAACGAGTTGAACTTGTTGCTTGGCAGCTACGACGATTTGACGATGCCGTCTACGCAAGCTTGTAGAAGGCTTATAACATGTTGAATAGCTCGAATCTGCCGACGGCCAGTTGTCGATGTTCCATTGCTTGATTTAAGGCATGGTTGTGCTCTCGTGTCACAAATTGTCTGTAGTCATGTGCTGTAGGATCTCGTGTGAAGCTGTTGAGCCAAGATTGGCATACTTCTTTATTCGGCTTACGTTTCTGCATAAAGTCATAAGAGGCCTTCCGCCTCTAAGTGCTTCTGCCGATAGTCGATAGAGAATACATGTTTATCTGCATAAGTACAGGCAAGAAGCAATATAGATCAGATTGACGAAGGCGCAGTGGGGCGTGTGGAGAGGTGACGGGAGACGGAGTCGGCAGACGGTGGAAGTCGGGTTGAGGGTTCGGGCTCGTAGCGACGGCGCGCAGCCGTCCGCCGGTCAGACGTCCATTCGATTGCCTCGTACACGGAGCTCCTCCTATAAATACGAGCATCGGTTACGGTAGTATGGATGGAATGCATGAGTAATAGGAGATAGAAGTGTGAGATATAGGAGGCTTAGCTGATGCTACAGTAGTCTAGCGTGGGATAGTAGTGTGCCACTAAGGTGGGGTTACGGTAAGCTATCCTACCACTAGGAAGCGTGGGACACGATTCCTTACAGTAGCCGCCTTCTTCAGAGCCTGAAGAAGACAAAAGGAATTGGGGAAATTGCCCGCCCAAGGATCATTTCAAGGTACAGAAGCTCCAGGAGCAAGTGGTAGGATGAGACGAAAGACGAATGAGCTATGTCACCCTGGGATGAGAAAGACGTGGATGAATGAGGCTCCCTTCGGGCCACATCTTCAGGGACCTTCTGGTTGGCGTCCTCCTAGATGTAGGCCACAGAAGTCCGTAAATGGGGCCAGCTCCTGAATAACGGCCGCCCGTTCCTCTTTTCTGTTAATTGCGGGGTTCTTGAACGCAATCCACAAGGCCTCCAGGGTCTTCCACGCTGCGATATCAGACTGTATGGCAGATCCCTCGTTCTCCGTATGAATTCCTTTACGGCTCCTTTCTTGTTGGTTCCCCGTCCTGGTCCCGCCTCCAGGTCCCTTCTTCCAGGTAGGTTCTTCCTCCCCCCTCGGGATCCTCCCTACTACTCTACCCCAATTAGTAGGTCTCCCACGGCCACGACACGACGACGGCGAGCGAACGCCCATTGTGTGACATCGGTGTCACATCCTCTAAATCCGGTCTCACTTAATGGAAATGGATCCCCTTGCTGATCCTCCCTACTGTTCCCCCTTCCCTGATTGGTAACTCCCTAACGATCCCTGCATATTGCCTAAACTCTTCTTGGTGCCGCCTCCTGGCCTGCTTCCTTGTTCCCCCCATCGACCATCCTGATGCTCCTCCTGATCGCTGTCGGTTCTCCACCCTCAAAGTCCCCCTTCTACCCTTACCAATTTAGAAGTGTTCTCATGCTAATGGCACGAAGTCGGCTTCTGAATCTGGACGCTCAGAAACGTGCGGTAGATGCTGTTGTGTTAAGCAGTAAAAGGCTGCGTTTTGCTGCAGCAACATCTCACGTTCAATAGCAAATTTTGCCCGCTATGTGGATGATGAGGCTAACCACATTCAGGTTAGATCATCGACCGCCCTCGCTATGGATAATGCGGCGTACCTCACTTCGGCTAGATCACTCGACCG
>OX377202.1:97877267-97970532 GCA_947396885.1 Heligmosomoides polygyrus polygyrus | reverse complement strand
AGAAGCGGTGCTCAGGGTGTTGCCATATTGTTGCCATTCCTAAGAAAAATCTTCATTTAATTGATTTATTTGCATCAAAACTTTTACTAATTGATTATTAATAAATATTTTCTTCATTTCTTTCACATATTTTGTTTTGCCTTGCGCGAGACTGGTTGTTGGACGTTAACGGGTGATGCTCTGCAGCAGCCCAGGCCTGAAATCGTAGTGTGCCTTCCTTCACGGCTCATAGACGAAATCCAAGTGAATTCGTAGCAAATTCCTCCGGAACAAGGGTTCCATCCGAAAACGCTATCACATGTCCACTTCTTGCTTGCCTCTCTACGTCTATCAGTTCATCTTGCTCAAATCCCAATCCAATTTTCTCCTTCCACCATTTCCAGCTGTTTGTCTACGTCCACTTCAAGTTGACGTGCTAAGTCCGAGCATGCTGGCCATCCGTTCGGCAGCTTGATTTCTTCCCTCGAAGGTTCCTTGTCTAATGGTGGGCCGCACTTCAGCGGGAGCAGATGGATCACCACTCGAGCATCTCCAGACATTGTTGGTGTGTCAGGCTTTAGAAAACCTTCAGCAGACCTCCGACTTCCAAGTGACAGGTAAAGGTGAGCGGAAGAGTGTATCGATGCCGTCTAGGTCATTTTGCGGGGTCCGCACGCCTCGTTTCTCATTTTAACCACCTTTGACGTCACATCCTGGTCTCTTTTGAAACTCGAGCATGATGGTTTTTCCCGAGGTCATTGGTCCATGTAGGGAAACAAGCTGTAAGGAGTCTGTAGCCTTTATACGCTGCCCGTATTCTGGCCACTGCTTCATGCACTTTGTGCCTGTGTATCACTCACATTGACCGTTTATACATCACTATGTTGAATTCTCCAGCGCGCAGCTGGAAAATTGCGTAAACAACCTCTAAAAATAGTATAGACGTCAGAACCCTTCAAATCTCAACCAGTCAGTTGAAATGCAAAAACGCAGCGGCGCGCAAGAACCAAACCCCGACCTTCCTCGCATGAAGCACCTCCACTGTGCTCCGAGTCGCTTGCCGGCAGAGGGCGTACAAGAGCCGCAAACTCGTGATGCGCCATGTTCCATTGTGACTTCAAACTACTCCTTGGGTTTAACAACTTTGCAAAAAAAAAAAAAACACATCTTTATACTAACTGAGGAGTGGGAGATTCGCCCTATATGACTCGCTCCCCCGTTCAGACATACGCTTCAGACCATTGCTTTGCTAAATCATAACGACGCTGTGGTCGCCCCGCCATAAGCTTCAGAGGAAGACCTTTCACAGTGGACAAACTCATCTCCGTCACGCTGTCCGAATTTCTCCGTTACATCATTGAGTGCTGAAGCTCCTAAAATCTACTAGACACAACCGTGTTCAAATTCGGCTGATTCGTTTGTGTTTCTGAAAACAACGTCAGTTCGAAGACCAATGCACACATTCTGAATCTATTTACTTCATACGTCTTCAAAACAAATAGACAAAAGCGATTAAGTAGAACGAACTCAAAGCTGAATACAGTAGTAGTCAGAATGTCGCATATATTGATGAAAAAAGGAGAAAAGAGATTAAGCAATATGTATTTTACAGAATTTCCCTTCACGAGGGAAATTCAAAAAGAACAACAAAACATGGGATAAACACACTTCTTTTGCAGACACAACCACTGCTGCTTGCGCAAGCTGTGGCACCCTCCTAGTCGGTGGTGGGGGAGGTTAATATTGTATGAGGCTATAGATACCACACGAGCAGTCCGCAGCTTTACGGAAGGATCTGAGCTCTAATGGATAGCCTACAGGACTAGGGTTAATGCTAAAAGAAAACGGAAAATCTGTTGGGAAGAAGCACCCTTGCACATAAAAAAAAATCGAAGGAAATTCAAAGTTGCATTGCGTTGCACTTGACGTGTAGAGTCCGCCCTTCTCCTGCCCCACCGAGGAACGCGCTTCAGGTTTTCACGTAGAACAACTACGAGATGTGTCTTGCACAGTTGCAATCAAAATCAAGTTAACAGAAACGGTGCCATTAATCATTTCCTGGGTGTGTACAATGAATGGGTGCAGTGTGGGAACTAGCCAATCACAAGCTCTGACGCACTATTAAGAGGTGCGTGATTGGTTAGTTGCCCTCTTGAAGCCGCTCCTTGCACATCGTTCAGGAGCGTTTCTCCAAAACAACAAAAAAAGTTGGATTTCGTTCGGCAGTTAAATTCCAAACGATTGGCCCAGTCTTTGGATATGGAAGAGGTAGTAGAAATATCCTTAAACGCGTTAAACAGGTTAAAAGGTTAGGTTAAACATGTAGGCGTCCTCAACCCATTTTGGGATACATCAAGGTTCTACTTCAACGGGACGTCGAGGAGGCTATTTGGATGCGTATTTGAATTATGCAATGACTCATGGTGGCCAGCCGAGCAACAAGTAAGTGTACTATCCATCCCAGAGAAGTCTGGTACTAATCCAACGATCTCGGTTGGATGGAAGGTGTGGTTGGCCTGGACGGGAAATCCGAACCAAGAACATAGAATCGGGTGCACGTGACAGCCGGCGCCTCCTTCGTCTGCGCTACCACACACCGCACCTCTACGTTATTCTCCAATTAACCACGAGCAGTAGGCGTAATACCGAAACCTATCATTTTGAATTTCTCAAATCTCACTATACACAAAGGCAGTAGCCGGCTGTCGCGTGCATTCTATTCCAGGTTCCTGGTTAAAATTTCCCGCTCTAAGCAACCACCCATCCACCCCTCCGCGGTTGGTAAATTGGTACCACACATGTCTGAGAAGGATAAAGTGCTCACTTCTTCATCGGCTAGCCACCAAGCCATGCTATAGGGCAATTACGCACTCAAATTGCATCTACGACACCTCATAGAAGTAGAAAGTGCGGCGCATCCCAAGAGAAAGTAACTCAGTGCTTTATCCTTTATCCTTTGCTACACATAGAAGAGTCAGTTCATCTTCAGTGAGCGCATCCGTACGCGCTGAAATATTGAACCCTGGTAGGGTTTCATTGCGCATATTCAAACAGGCTGTTATTATTGATTGACGAAAACAGGAGCAACCCTGGATGGACCTCTCAAATTTCTGTATTGCCTCTCCACCAATTAATACCGATCTGTCGGCTGCTGTCCTACACATGGGATATGTGGGCAAAGTACCATCCAGTAGTAGTATGTATCTGGAGGCCGCGTGGGTCGGCTTATTGCGGTTCTTTACATATTTTAGCCTTCATTTGCTTAGAACGTGGTGAAGAGCAGCTGCTGCATGTTTTTAGAAGAGGAAGAGACCAAAAAATGAGACGAATTCTTCATGAATAATGTTCGTTCTGTTGCAGGGATTCAACGAGTCCGCCAGCCGTTTGGAAACTTAGCTGCCTAGCCACACCTCTCCCTCTCTTGGACAGCAATTACACATTAAACGTGGACGTTACGAAGAAACTGGAGACCGTATCTCGATCCTTCTTCAGAGTTTCGGCTGCTTCGTGAAGCTTCAGTGTCAATTGAGCCGGAGTTTGTTCCTGTTCTTCCTGTACAACCTAAAAACATTAAACAGTTGAGTGAAGAGCTCGTGTTTCTTCTAGTAAGAACAATCCAAATGGAAAAGAACGGATGGCGACCGCTATTATATTTCAAATAAAACGAGCAGTTGAGTTTAGAACCCTGGTAGACATCAGAAAACCAACGCGAGCCAAATCAACACGAATTGTCAGGATACTTCGGCTTTGGTGCTAATGCAGCAAAAGAGACACTGAATAGTCTGTCTACCGTAACCATGTACTCACACTAAAAATTCACAGACATTCACAGAAATTCGTTCCTATTGTAAATTTTCGCAAAAGGCTATTTATTCCATCCAATTACTCGTGTAGATTTATCGTGGAAACCAATATTAGTGTCGGCACTGCTTTTTAAAAATTCTTTTTATATGACGATTTTTTGGATGGAAAATGCCGTTAATATCAAAACAGACACAGACGCGAATACTCAAAACTACTGTACTACTCTCCCGAGAAATGTCAGGGTTACGGAAC
Source organism: Heligmosomoides polygyrus polygyrus (assembly GCA_947396885.1). Lineage (NCBI taxonomy): Eukaryota > Metazoa > Nematoda > Chromadorea > Rhabditida > Heligmosomidae > Heligmosomoides > Heligmosomoides polygyrus. Next base: position 97,966,497 of record OX377202.1, on the reverse strand, counting down.
ATTTGGATCAAGGTTAAGGAGCATTTGGACGGCCTTAGAAAAGGCAATGTCCGCATTCCATGGAGGGAGCACAAGGTTCGATGCCATGGGGCGCAATGCTGCAGATGTCTGTGTCGATTTTAGCTCGAGAGAGTGGTATGTCGGTGCGCAGGACCCTTGAGGCGCTTTGGATCCCGGCTAGGAACCCCAAGGTCAACCGGAAACCGGACCGGTCTCGCGGTAACCCAAGAACTGGCACCCTTCGTCGAGCTCTGCGGGTTCTGATCTCTACGGTCTGACCCCCAGGGTATTTAAGATGGGTTGTCCCGCGGGGTAGACTCATTCACCCACGTTCTAGTCCAGCTTCGGGTGGCTGGTGGTCCATATCGGCATCCACCTTTAAATTCAGTCGTTCCTTCATAGCTGTCGTGTTCGATATTGTCCCTATCTCTCCTCAAGATTAGTACCTGCTGGATGAAATGCTGCTTGGGAGGACAGCTTCACCAATGTTTTTCGATTTTTTCAGGCTCTGACGAAGGCGAGGTCGCCGAAGCGTAAGCCGGGTTGAATAAAAACCCTGGCTACCAACTCAGCAATTTAACTTCGATCTCCCGAGGAAGTTGTCGGCGCGTCGCAGCGCAGTCGGAGGAGGAGCCTGCTGTCGCGAGCACTTCGGACCTACCCTAGTTCGGGCCCTGTACATGGACTCTTCGGGGTCAGGGACTTAGCACAAACTATGTCTAAGAAGGATGGAATATTGACATGTTCATCGGATGGCTCACGAGTAATTGTAAACGTCAAATGCACTTTCAAACTGTCTTCACAAAATCCCGTAGAAGCGTGGCGCATCTCAAAGAAGCAATGGATTACCGCAGACTTTTATATTTACACTTCTCAAAACTGTATCCATTACTAAAACCATTCTCTGAAAACTTAATATCCTTTTGATCTTCCCTTTGGTTATTTTTGATTATCTTTACAATTTTGTTCAGCGCAGTACAGGTCGGGTTTGGATTAAATTTTAACATTTCACAGAGCCACTGATTATATTCTAGATTAGCGCTCATATGATTCGCATATCGGACTAATACATCGCTTTCTATTGAAACGATGTTTTACATTTTTGTTTCCACTATTGCTAACAGGAGATCCTGGATATTGCGTTCAACCAAACGCCAGTGGCGTAATAGGCTATCCCTCTGCCCGGAAAGTAGAGAGTGCGTGTTCGAGTCCCGCCTGATGCAAAAGTTTTGATTGTAGACAAACCTCCTTGCAACATCGTTTAAGGCGCTTTCTATAACATACTGGAGGCCACACCACTCCTTAACAGCTACTCTTTTTCCGCTATATTTGGAAACTGTGCGAAGGAGAAGTAGAAAGGTATCTAGCTAGGTACTGACAGTCACCCAACATCCAGCTCTAGACTGGAATTTGCAGTAGTTTGTACGACGCCTTTCCTATTATAAAGAATATATATATATATATATAAAATAAGGGACAGTGTTACCCAATCCCTTTTAGGATGCGCCACGCATTCTGATTCTACGAGATGTCGTGGAGGCGATACTGCGCGTGTAGCGCAGTCGGGGGAGGTGCCGACTGGCGCGTACGCCCGATACTAGGTTCCTGGTTCGTATTTTCCGCCCAGGCCAATCGAGCCTCCCATCCTTCCGAGGTAGGAGAGCTGGTACCAGACCTATCCGGGAAGGGCAAAACGCTGACTTGTACATCGGCTAGCCTCCGCAAGTCATTGTATGGCCAAATACGCATTCTCGATATGACTTCAATTTTTTGCACACTCTTCTTCTCTTTGCCGTGTGCGCATGAGTGGCGTGTTAGGTGACAACCGTAGCCAAGAAAGAGCTGAACCCTGACCCTAAAAGGAGCGAGTGGGCATATTAGCACTATTAAAGATATGTAACTACGACAAGGCGGATCGTCTGCTCAAGAAGCAGGTGGCGAATCTCTGACGGTAACGGTTGTACTCTACAGAAATATGGAAGCAAAACTTCGTTTTTCAATCAGTTGGATGTAATATGAAACCCGCAGAGTATCAGGACGCGCTGAAATCGAGCTTTTCCCTAGTGAAAGAAAAAAGTTGAGGCTCGGCTTACCACAAGAAGACGACGCGATCTGAGGTTTGAGATCGCTCCCGGGACGGTTACACACCCCCACAAATGGTTCCACCATGGGTTTTTCAGAGTTAATTTCAGCCGAAGAGCTTGGAGCAATCATTGTTTGGATGTGTGCCCTTTAGTGACGAGAACTGCAACACAGTCACCTATCATGGAACAGTTCTACTGGTCGAACGAAGGGAAAAGTTAGGGATTCAACACAATCAACAATCTTCCATCCAAATAGCAGATGAAAAGCTGTGCCCACACATATATTGCTCTCTATGGCAAATCTGCGGGTGAAATTAGCTTTATTTATTTATTTATTTATTTATTCATTCATTTATTTATTTATTCTACGTCAACTAAATAACGTGGCGTATACAAAAAACTACCAAAGCAACACGCGCTATGCAAAAATTGGAGCATAGCTGAAAGAAGCACAACAAACATTTACCCACATTCCCACGGTAATTAGATTGATTGGTCAGTGATTAAGTATCAGCAGATGTATTAGGTTGGTGGAAAAGTCTTGCACCAAAAATTTTGAAAATTTTCAAGATTTAACAGGAACTTCCACGGACTGTTTGGTACCACGTAGTTGTAGCACAAACATTCGAGAATATTTCGCATACGTGGCCATTTGCTTCTGAGGATCCCACCATATATATCCCACCATCCCACCATATCCCACCATATATAAAGGAGGAAGGCATTAGTCACTGTCTGAAGCGCTTTGCCAGTGTCTGAATAGGTTCACTTTGAACCCATATCTGAACGTTCGTCGTATCGCCACCGTCCACGACCTAAGCCTAAGCCTAAGCCTAAGCCTAAGCCTCGGTGTTGACTGCGACGACGCTTGCACTTGCGAACGGCCGGCGGTGTTGACTGCGACGACGCTCACACTTCCGGACGACCGTCGGTGTTGATCACAAACGAGCACCCCCATGATGAGGTTTCCACACTATGAGGTCTTGGACAATTGCCAACCCACAGTATGAGGTCCTGGACCTAGCGGCTCGAACCACGACGATTGGACAGAAATGTGAGACATTTCTCCAGCCTTGACGAGCTGCAATAGGCTGTGAACACAACGATAGACGAAGGAGTGCTGAGGATATTCTTCTACGTGCTATACTGAGATGTGAGTGGTACCAAGCTAGGAATCAATCTGCAGTAGGTGCAAGTTTCAACGTGCTCGACGCTACGGATGCCTCATTACCCAGCTGGGTGAGGAAGCATCCGTAGCTAGGTTTGGGCTACGTCCCTAGCGTGGCCCGTCATACCCGACGCCGGCGGAGTTGGCTAGCCCGGCGTGACCCGCGGATGCGATGCCGGCGAAGCCGGCTAGCCTAGCGTGGTCCGCACACTCCAGCGTCGGCGCCGGCGAAGCCGGCGACGACGCTGGTATATAAATACTACGATTGCAGTGAAGACTGACTGGCTCGGAGACTCGGACAAGGCTTCGCGACTGACTAGCGCTCAGTCACTCCCTTTTCGTTTTCGTAGTAAGGACTTTCTGGGGCCGTATGCTCGTCTACCCCGAGTCTCCCCCGATGGGGGATCGGGGTGTGATGAGATATGCTGATATTGATTGATTCTCCCCCAACGGGGTAGCACGAGCATACGGCCCCTGGAGAATATGATAGATTAATCCTGGGTCTTCCTCGTTAACCATACTCCGAAGGCCCAGTGGCTCCCTCAAGGAGAACCACAACCTCAAGGCGGACATCCACCAGAGGAAGGTAATGCTGTGCTGTTGGCGGGATTCTCGAGGAATATCACGAGCTCCCTTACGACGGCACCGCAGTAACAGCGAACATCTACGCTACACAGCTGCAGAAGCTGAGCGAGGCCACGTCGCCGAAACGGCGGGGGCGGAGGGATGTTTACCTCTTTCACGACAATGCTCGCCCCCCCCCCCCACATTGCAAGGTCGTCTCGCCAGAAGTTGCAGGAGTATACGTGGGAGGTGATGCCCCACCCACCGTATTCGCCAGGTCTTGCGCCATTGAACTACCGCTTTCGAGTTCTCGAGCAACACCTGAGGGATAGGTGCTTCAACGACGGAACCGAACGGGAATCCGAGGTGGCGCACTTCTTTGAGTCACAGCTGACTTCATTCTGGAAGGAAGGATTTCGTGATCTCCCCGTCAGTTCGCAGAAGGTTGTAGATGTAAATGGTAACTACTTTGTAGATTAAAGTTGCTCACAAAAGAAACAATAAAATTTTGCAAAAAAAAATACGCCGTGGTGCAAGACTTTTTCACAAATCTAACATTTTTTCTATTCCTTTCTCCCTTCGTTTCTCCGTCTTTTTATATAACTTTTTTCGAAAAATTAGAGAAAGAGAAAATATAGAGAAGAAAAAACATAAGCCTTATTTTGAAACAAATATGACTGAAGAAGATATATACAGCAGAGTCCTACTCTAAGGACATCAACGAAATGCACCTAAAATTGTGCCAACTTCAGCCAGCATTGGTCAGCAGAACAGGCCCGATTCTTTTGCACGATAACGCCCGCCCATACGTTTCACAATTCACTATTCGAAAATTGAACGAATTGAGGGTTGAAGTTCTGCCTCACCCGCCATATTCTCCAGATCTCTCACCACCGACTGCCTCCTCTTCAAACACTTTCAGAACTTTCTCGCTGGTAAAACCTTCGCCAATCAGGACCAAGCCAAAACAGCTTTCCTGGATTTTGTCGATTCACGACCACCCAGTTTTTTCGCTGACGGAATAAGTCGATTGGTGGTCCCTTGGCAAATGTGAGCTGGTTCGAACAGTTCTTACCTAGACTAAATTCGATAAGTTTTATGAAAGTTATGGTAGTTCAAAGTGAAGCACTCAAAACGCTGAGAACTTTCCGGACAACCTAATTTAGTGCATCCTTTACTAGATTCATAATTAGACCAGTTAATAAAACGGAGGAGCTATAAAAGCCTTGCTAAAAATAACAGATACATATTTTACGCATTCCGAAAATGAAGAGAAAACTGAAAATTTCGTGAAGTCCCGAATTTCCAAAGTCTCTCCAGTAAAACAGCTTCACACGTGTTTCTCCTCGTTATATACTTCTTCTCCTATTCTTTTGTTATCATCGCACTTATAATATTTCATGTTGAATCTGCTTCCAGAAGAAGGTAGAGATGTAGAAATGCACGGCGGTTCCTCTGTACTACAGTAACGTCTTCACCCCTATTCAAGCAAGTTTACATTGGACGAGTTTTCTCAATGCAACGTTGGGCTCTTGAATGGGTGCCACGGAAAGTCTAACGAGAGCTAATCAGGGAAAAAGGGTGAAAGGAGGTGAAACTCTGTTGTGTACCAGGAGTGTTAGAGCGAGGTGAGGAGATCGCACGACGAGCGACTCCGCCATGGCATTGACCATGCAGCCTGTCCACGGTTCCGTATACACACGGCGGACGAAGCCGTCTTCGATACCGATTCGATTCCTCTGAAATAGGCATTATGTGTGAGAAGACTGAGCATCGGTATATCGTACCCCTACTTCGTAGAAGGCACTGGATGGCTGTAGCGACCAAATTCGACGTTCAACTTACGGCGGGAAGAAAGATGATCGCAGTTATCCCACCTCACAATGTATTTATTTATTTATTTACTGATGGCATAGACAATTGCCCAGAACAACACGTCATGAAGAGAATGTAATTATTAGGCTGTCGCAAAATTAACCTCCGTTTCGACGTATGAATAAATAAATAAGGTTTTATTACCCTGAATCATTCAGTCTCAGGGAAAACCACACACATCGTTTGGTAGGTTTTTCCTGCTCTTTCAGAAAACATATGCGGATGTCGCTCCAATTTCCCTAGCCGACCTTTTCCAGGGCTCCGTAGAATCATGAACCGAAGCGGCTATCGAGACATCATACTTTACGAATTTAAATTGGCACATTCTGGGGCAGAGGCATCCGTAACCTAGCGCTTTTGAGAAGGACTGCCATTGCGAACGGAATAGCTTTGCTTCGAAAAAATCACTTCTGGCGATTTTGATGTCGGAAGAATAACCGTGTCGCGGGCGCAGGTCGTCGCTTGACGATGAAGTTTTGAGGAGAGCCGTCGAAGCAAATCCGGAGACGAATACACGTACGCTAGCAGAGGACCTAGGCATGCATGGCAGCACGGTAGCAAGACATTTGGCGAGAACAGGCAAGGTGAAGAAGATGTCGAAGTGGGTACCTCATAAGCTGACCGATGAGCAGCGTCTGGCAGGTCCCGACACTTGCTCCCACCTGCTGGTTCGCTTTAAAAATGAGCCCTTTGTGTGCTTTGTCTGAGTAGATAAGGATGCTCCTCCCTCCATCATCCTCTCCTAGACCCGACCTAAAAATGTTATGTTTACTTTGTGGTGATATTGCAAAGGTGTGACCCATTACAGCTCTTTGCAGCCTGGTCAGGCAGTCACAGCGGAGTCTTAGTGCTATGAGAAGTTGAGAAGTTGCAGAAGTGGCCGGCAGTGGTGAATAGAGGAGGCTCGCTCCTGTTGCAGGACAAGGCCTCGCACCTCACAAATCACTCGTTGCAAATTGACCCATTTAAGCATCGGAGTTCTCCCTCACCCACCATATTCTCCCGACCTTTTCCCCACTATCACTTTTCCCAGCTCTTGATTCTCACTTGCGTAGGAAACAATTCGCTAATTTGGCCGATGTTGAATGTGTCCTCCTTGATTTCGCTAATTCCTGTGATCTCAGTTTTTATTGTAAAAGATTAGATTCATTACCTTTTCATTGGCAAAGATGTATAGATTCTGGTTGTTTTTACTTCGATTAATAAAGTTGTGTTTAAGCTGAGTTATTGCAATTTGAAGTAAGCGATCCGTTTCGGCGATTAATTTTGCGACAGCGCAACATCAGCCAGGCAACATAACAAACAGCAAGCTCTCTTTGATAATTAACCTTCGGCAAATTCTCTGCAGGCGTGACCGGAGCCCGCCCAGTTCTTCATACTTGTTCAGCAGCAGGTTGAAATCCTTGAGAATTTGATAGGTTAACAAAGGTTAATAAATTTGACCTGATTCATTATTTAGCAACTGAGACTCGAAGATTCAGCAGCCCTCTGATGGATCCTATCAGCATCCGACAAAGAACTCTGTTGGGTCCATGAAAACCTTATTTGCAACAATTTTGCAAATCACTATGGAATGAGCGATTTTTCTTCTATTCTTCAGGCGAAGAAGGGCCCAAGATCTTAATATATACATTTTTCACTTTAAATCCCCTTAAAGTTGGTGCTTAAAACAACCGCAGCTTAAATAGCAATAAGATTCCAAATGAAAAGGACAGGAGAAATGCACATAGTCTTCCGTCTCTGTCGAGAAGAAGAAAATTTGATTTAGTCATGAAACTCAAAGTTAATTTGGTACTGTAAGGAGGTGTGAAAAAGAGCCAACATACCAGAGTCAGTTCAATTCTCAAATCCATCAGAGAGGATAAGCTGTTCATGAGCATCGTCTCCAGCTCTCGATCTTTAACCAGAAGTCGATTCGCAGCTAGCGCATACTTCTGGAATAAGACACTGTTCTTCGAAACAAATATCAAACAAAACCAGTGAAGGCGGCCATTTATCCATCTGTTCTGAAATACGCCACGCATCTATCGCGGAGGTACATTGAAAACCAGTGAAGGCGGCCATTTATCCTTCTGTTCTGAAATACGCCACGCATCTATCGCGGAGGTACATTGAACATTTATGTGATTGGCGTATATCCTTGGCGTCATCAACGCCCAAATTTTTATCCAATCTTGCCGCAACATTTTTAAGGTTCCAGTTATAAAGTTCCACGGCATGGGCATAAGTGACACCTGGAATGTCCCTATCGGGAACTATTTAAGTGCTCATCACGAACCAGTCACTCTTTTTCTTAATTATCACTTTGCTTGCACTACTTTCCATCAAAGGTTGAAGCCGAAGGTTGGAAAATATGTCTGACAACATTGGAGAAAGAAGCGATCCCACTAACGTGGACAGCTTTAGTCACCCACATCTACCGTAACCTGCCGTTATATACCGAAACTTTAAAAACAGGTATCACATCCGTAATCAGCGTAACCCCCGTGGGCGATGCTGGGCAACATTTTTTCTTTCGTCCTCTCCTCGACCTCTGGAATCGTGAAAGACAGCAGTGCTGGTTATTCTGCGTACACACCGTTACTCACACATACCCGTCGTAACCTTCTGCCATCCATCGTTTCAACGAAAATGGCTGCCAGATTCTTGATCTGCATCCCAGATAACCCTATAGATGAATTTGGGACGGAAAATCTTTTTCGATCTCCAGAGTTGAGGGAGTGAGTAGTACAAGTGTTCCTATAGGCAATGCCCCGACCCGCCGCCTCCTGTAACTGTATAGGAGAATGGTCAGGAAAAACTACACAGCTAGATAAATACCACGAGGTGGATGAAATACGCTGTACTTGTCAACAGGAACTAGAATTGTGAAAGTTGTGAGAAGAATAAAAGCAGTCTGCAAAGAAATCCATCTCTGAGCATGTCTTGATGATGGGTCAAATCAGTGCTTGTCGATCAGATGCGTAATATCGCTCCACGCAACAAAACCAGCTTCTTCCACATCTGACAATGGGTTGAAAGTGGGGTTAGGACGCTAAGAAGGTGCCCTACCGAAGCCAAAACGTAATCTTCATTTGCAAGAAGGCTAGCGGTCCACCTAGGGAGGCAGAAACCCCACCTCGGCATCGAACTCTCAACGCCCTCCCGCAAGTCCCCCTCGCTAACCACACTGCCATCCAGTCCCTTTTGACACCGTTGCGAATGAATCACTTGAATGTACACCGCACCTTGGTCTAGGAAACGTAGGAAATTATCGCATTACTATGAGAAAGAGACTATAATCAAACTTTAATTTCAGCTCCAAAACTTTTGTAAGTTATGTTCAGAGCACAACAGGGCCATTCCAGGTGTCACTTTTGCCTTATCAGCCCGCCCTGAAGCGGTACCATTTTTTGCCATTTTCGGACCACCCAGTGGCCCGTAGCAAAAACGAAGCACAGTTTTGTGATCCTCGTCCGATGCTCTACAAGGCAGTATAGGTCACGTTAAGAATCTTTGGGAGAAGTTCATGGGCCTCCCTTGTTAGTCTTAAGGAGACTTCGTTCATATTTCATGTGTTTAAACCGCTCATCAAATAATGTGATACCCCATACATTCTGCTAAATATATGGTGGGGTAGCGTTACCATAGCCGTACCGCCTCCTATATGAATGAATGCTTGCGTCAAGTGTACGCTCTGTGTGAGATACCTTTACTTTCTCCTTCCCACGAGTGTCTGTGGTCGCCTTTGAAGAAGTCGCGGCTCCTCCACTCTTGCCACTTCCGACCACTGAGTGGGCATTGTTGTCGAATTTCTCAAGCTGAAAATATGTATGAAGAACTGCATATAAAGTACCGCTGACCTCACATGGCGTATTTTTCACAGAACAGCGAGTGAACCTCCAAAAATTATTAGGTTGGTGAAAAAGTCTTGCACCACAGCGTAATTTTTTTTTCAAAATTTTATTGCTTCTTTTGTGAGCGACTTCAATCTTCGAAGTATTTGCCATTTACATCTACAACCTTCTGCTATCTGCTGGGGAGATCACGAAATCCTTCCTTTCAAATGAAGTCAGCTATGACTCAAAGAAATGCTCCACCTCAGATTCCAGTTCGGTTCGGTCGTTGAAGCAGCTATCCCTTAGTTATTGCTCTAGAACTCGAAAGAGGTGGTATTCCGATGGCGCAAGGCCTGGCGAATACGGTGGGTAGGGCAGCACCTCCCAGCTAAGCTCCTGCAACTTCTGGCAAGACGAACTTGCAACGTGGGGCTTAGCATTGTCGTGAAGAAGGTAAACATCCCTCCGCCCTCGCGAATTGCGAGACAAGATCTCGCTCAGCTTTTACAGCTGTGTAGCGTAGATGTTCTCTGTTACTGTGGTGCCATCGTCAAGGAGCTCATGATAGAGATTCCTCGAGAACCCCACAAACAGCACAGCATTACCTTCCTCTGGTGAATGTTCGCCAGAGGAAGGTAATGCTGTGCTGTTGGTGGGGTTCTCGAGGAGAGACTGAGCAAAAGTCAGTCGCGAAGCCTTGTCCGAGTCACGGAGTCAGTCACACTTCACTATAGTCGTAGTATTTATATGCCCTCAGAAGCAAATTGCCATGTATGCGAAATATTCTCGAATGTCGTAGCACCAAACAGTCCTTAGAAGTTCCCGTTAAATTTTGAAAATTTTTCAAAATTTTTGGTGCAAGACTTTTTCACCAACCTAATATTTCAAGCGATTCAGTGGATGCGAATCAATCCAAATCTCTTAGAAGCTAGAAAAAACTAAGCACGTAATATCATTGAGATTTTGGCCACCGCTGCTTCTTATACCAAACTATGCTTAAATTTTTGCCAAATTAATATCGTTATAGACTCCATAATATTGTTATTTCGGATAAACATATGTACTCATATTCGTGGGCGCGTGCAGCGCAGTCGGAAAAGGCGCAAGTTGTCGCTTGCAGCCGATACCAGATTCTTGGTTCGGATTTCCCGCCCAGGCCAGCGTCAAACCTTCCATCCCTCCTGGGTCGGTGAGTTGGTACCAGACTTTTCTGGGAAGGTACCTCAAGTCATTGTATGGCCATTGCATACGCATTCAAATAGCCTCCACCCCATCCCGTAGAAGGATTAGGTTGAGTGAAAAATTTTGCAACATTTCTGTTTTTTCTGGAATTCAAAGTAAACCCGCTGAAGTGTTGTATTCTGTTTGAAAGCGAGTTTTCTATCGATCATTTTGAGCTATGAATCGTTAACTTCCTTCCGTTGTTAAACAGTTTTATTCTCTAGAACGGTGACCACTCAAAGTGAAAAGGTGTGTGATTTCATTTTCAATTAGTTCAAGCTCGGCCGCAATCCAGCGACTGGGGTTAAACACATTCAGAAGGTCATCGGCATGTTCACTCCTAACCGAATAAATTGTTGAAGATGATATCAGCAGCTCCCTTCAGCCCAGAACATAGACAAACCACTCCCGGGAAGATCAAGTGCTGCAAAGGGCGTCTACGCAAATCCATCAAGTCCACACCTTCTCACACCACACTACGACTGACCGCTGATCTCAACACCTCCCAGTGAACCGCCTCTCGTCTCTGCAGAAGATTGGAAGCTCGCCAAAATCGCCTTCGTCAGTGCCTCATGCGCTGACGGAAACCCAAGCAAATCACTGAAAAAACACTAGGAATTGGGCCAGACCAAAATCAAGCAACCGCCATACGCCCCTGACATAGCGCCGTCTGACTGCCACCTGCTTCGCTCGATGGATCACTTTTTCCATGGTAGACGAATCGCCAAGGTCGTTGAGGACACTGTGCTGGTGCACGACTTCTTCAGGTCGAAACCGACCAAATTCTATAGAGATGTAATAAACTCTGTGCATGAAAAGCGGAAGAAACTCATGAAGAATAACGGCAATTCCTTCGCTTAAGTCAGTAGCTTTTCTTTCGTGGCAGGATCTTATTTTTTCTGGAAGGAAAATTTCGTTGTAAAATTTATGACTCAACCTAACAGAATGGGTGGCGCATCCCAAAATTGATTTAGTAACTCCGTTCTTTGACCTTTATCCATACTCGTACTTGTGTTCTGAAATTAATAGCTGAAATGTGGCTGCGGCTACTTGCATGCACATATTCTATTTTTGGAAAGAGCAGGCTTTCCACTTTCTAAAAGTACAACAGATTCAGCGAGTGGAATCAGAGAGTCAAATTTTAGTATGCTTTAATATCATGGAAAACTGATAGAACTTTTCTTTCAACACAATAACTGGACTCAGGATGTCTTCAGAGGCATTCTAAGCTGCACGGAGACGTTTTCGCTAAAGCTCAATGTGGAAATGCTGACCTACTGAATTGTTTTTGGCCTGAGAGAAGGTGATCTGGGCTACTCTGACACGGTAAAGGGAGAGGAGTATTGGTTCTCACCTACACCGGTCAATAACAAATCCTACTGTATACGATGGGCGCGTGTAGCGCAGTCGGAGGAGGCGCGACTGCCGCGTGCACCCGATACCAGGTTCCTGGTTCGGATTTCCCACCCAGGCCAACCAAGCCTTCCATCCCTCCGGGGTCGGTGAATGGTACCAGACGTGTCTGGGAAGGATAAAGCGCTGACTTGTTCATCGGCTGGCCACCGCAAGTCATTGTATGGCCAAATACGCATTCATGTCGCCTCCGCGACATCCCGTAGAAGTAGAATGCGCTGGCGCATCCCAGAAGGGATTGAATAACGCCGTCCTTTATCCTTTATCCTTATCCTTATACGATGCGCTCGAAATTTTCACACCGATACATATGGAGTCAACAAATGGAGTCAACAAAATCCAAAAGCAAAGGCAGCGGCGCTAGGTAAATATAAAAGGGTGATTATGACTAGCTGACGTATTCAACAACAGCAAACATTGCGGGCAATTTCTAAGAAAGAGGCTCTTAAACATTCATCGAATAGATCGATACCCAGCTTCACAACATTATACCTTCAGAACATTTCGTTACCTTCCCTGCCATTTTCTGTAGTTCAGCTTCTACGGCTTCCTTGCTGTTCCTCCAGGAGTTGAGGTATCCTTCGGTTCTCTTGTAAAGAGCTTTGTATATGCGAAACTGCTCCTCCGAGACCTGCAATTCGTGTTGTATTTGCCTAGGTGCTCCTCGCTGTCACGCAAAAAAAGGTGTTTTTTTAAACAAACCAGAACCCTCCTGTTCTCGAGATCAATGCCTGGAGCTTCAAGTTTTCCCACCGCCACTATTTTAGGACGGAACATAGGCTGCTGCTGCATTGGCTGGTGAGTTCACTGAAATTGGTCCTTCAGCAGGTTATCCCACCATATTAGGAACATAACCACGTGAAAAGAAAAGCGTTATTAATAGAAGACATGGATTCTGAGAAGGCGGCGTAAAGAGAAGCTGCAGTGATATACCGTTTTCACCTCAATCAGGAACCCTCCCTTTCAACTTTTCCATTCAGAAAAAGAATTCTTCGCTCTTTGACTGCTCAGTGCACCCTCTCCCTCCCATACTCGTATGGCGCCGAGAACTACTCCCGGAAACCACAGGTGTAAACACAACTGTAGTAAAGCACCAGCAAATGAGCTCAATCATATCGAAGACTTGGGTAGGCAACAGATGGCATGAGCAATCACCCGCGACCGTGTGAGATGCAAAACTGACGGTTGTGGCATAAGGCAGGCCTCGAGAAACAAGTGCAACTGAGCAGTGTTGCGAAATGTCCATGCAGTAAACACCATCCTCCGTTGCGAAATAACATTCCGTTCGATTGGCACGAAATGGTAGGATTGAGTGGCACAACGTACTGAAGCATAGCGAATTCACGGCTAAGATTACAACAGTCGAATGTGATACGACTCAAGTAGCAGAGAGTATACCGCGGAAGTGTCCGGTTGATCCAGAACTATTTTTTTTTTGTACGAGGATAACCCCAACAACAAGCAATTTCTGATCAATTTGAGGTGCGCTAGACGCTAGCAGAAGGTACAACAGTGCAGGTAACACGCAAAAATATATAGGGAGCCCAAAAATACGTGCAAATTGGCCATCCTTCGATTTCCAGAGATTTTTGAGTTCATGGTGACACTACATACGTGCCATCTTAGGGTGGAAGCGATTGGAACTGCAGGCTCCAGAGGGAGATTACCAATCATATAGGGCGGTACACAACAGAACTGAAGAATATGTACGTCTATTCTAGTCATTCCGTTTAAGCCTCAAGAGGCTACCACTGAGGTTATAAGCTGCTGCAACGATGCCTTTTTGTGTCAAAGCTCTAGCAGCATCCTCCTCGGTAGGCGAGGGCGGAACTCGAACCCGCCCTCGCCTACCGAGGAGGATGCTTAGCCATTATACAGAGTTTTTACTGCAACAAAACATCAATACAACAATTATTGGAAGGAAAAGCTAGAAGCACTTGAGGATGTACATAGAAGATCCACAACGACAATCCCCTCTTGAAATTTGTCTAAAATACGATTTTCAGCCTCTGATCTTCAGAAATTTTTGCAGTACTAGCAGTTGGACTACTTGTTAGCCTATATGGCATGAATTCTCTTGTATTTCTGAGCTAGTTTACAACCATTCTAGTTCCTTACGCAGTGGCCAATCCTCATACGAATCACGGTGGAGCCACGGCGGTTCCATTGCCTAAAGTAATTACGGAGTATAGCAATTTTTAGAAGTATATGCCTATATCTACTTAAGTATATCTAGATTTCATTGATTTTGATTCTTTTCACTTCTATCTGCAGCGGTATTAGCTGACCAGGTACCTACTGTTCTTTGATGTATTAGGCGCCTTTTGGCGCATGAATAAATAAATAAATAAATAAATAAACAAACAAATAAATAAATAAATACGTGCCGAAGTGTCAGCTTTCTCCTAGCTGCGCAGAACAACTGCGTATTCCATCATTAAATCCTTAAAGTGCTTCGATACTTTGGTCTACAGCACCAGAAAATGAAGGTCAGTCCATAGAACATCCAAAGAGGAAGCGAGCAACGCGGAAGGTTAATCGGGAACGATGTCGAAAAGCTATGCAATATCACAATTAGTGTAACACTTCATGCGTTGAGATAATTTATAGAGAAGTAATTTTAGGTTTTCCCTTTGCCTATTTCTCTGGACGATCGTGTACTCTAAGCAGGGCTCTTCATCATTCTAAGGTTCTCTAGTTCCAGTTTACGATGTCTTATGTCAGCGCCTTAGTTGTGAGCTTCAAGACAGTTCCTCTCTAGCGTAGCATCCGAGGTTTAATTTTCACATAGCGCTGCGAGATTGAGCCCATCGGACACAACATCGGGCTTTTCGACTCTCAGAAATGTGAATTAAACTCCTATACGTTTTATTGGTTTTGAAACTACATGTCTTTCTCTGCGTAACGATGATGGTCGCTGCAATACGATTTTGAAGGGAGAGAACGTGAGAATGGAAAAAACTTATAGTCATTGTGCACAGGGGTACATTGGGCAGAGTTCGAGAAGGTTTCATTTCTGTTAATTGAAGCAGGGAGCGAGTACTTCGTGTGGTACGGATGCCACAACTTTTCCTGGAGGATTCGCATCGGGTCAGTCTCTCTCTGATGTTGCGAATTCGAAAATCCTATTATATAAACCGGCGGCTAACCATATGTCTGAGAAAGACCCTCCTCAATGTTTCTTCCAGTCCCATGGGACATGAAGAAACATTTCCCACAAATTCGACTAATAGTTCCATGGAATTCGATAGTTGATTCTACAGTTCGATCAATTCTGCGACACGTTGCCTGACGTTGTTAATGGAGCTGGACTTCCAGCAGTTAGTCGACATAGATCACTCTATTCTCTTGACAATGCGAGAAAGCACTGGTTCTGCCTTCAATTTTTTGGAGAGCAGTCACACGCTTATGAAAAATTTAGATTCTATATGACAAGGACCATGGTTAAACAGCACTTCTAGATAATTAAGCGAAACAATATCTGGTAAGAAACTCCTTCCGAAAGCGATCTGTTCCTATTTATGAACGCTTTTGTTTTGCTCAAAATATCCATCGCAACGAAAAAATTATCCGAAGCCGACGCTGGCGAAGCTCAAAAACTTCGAGATAAATTGGCTTGTAGACATCAATCAAGGGACATCCACTATGGTATGGTAAGTGCGCGAATTTGGTGATTTGTAGATTTTTAGACTCACATCCACCTGCACTTAACAGTGTAGGAAACCATATCTACCTGTTTTATTTATTTTTTGGTTGTTCCGAATCGTTGTTGCTTAGTCTGACGGTTGGGCAAATGCATGACACGATCTAAAGGTAAAAATGATTGCTACATAGTTTAGCAGTTATTTTACGACCAATCAAATATCGATTAATGCTTCTTTGGAAGCAAGAGTGCACACTTAACGGTTAAGATTTAACGAATTTAAGGAATTAACGGCATTTTTCGTTAAAATCTGGCTTAACGACTTAAGGAAATTCTTAGAAATTTAATGGAATTTTAAACATACTTTTTCTAAGTGAGTTTATTACATTTACCCTCAGTATTCTCCAATGTTGCAGGTCTCATCCTACCGATTAGGACTCCTCCTTAAGAAACTATTGAAACCGGCAAGAATATTTTAATGTTTTCCTGAATTTGTTTTGAATTTTTGGAAATGATACATTTTGGAGGCGTGTGGTGCAGTTGGATGCAGTGTCGGCTGCCCCGTGTGCCCTATACCAGGCTTTTGGTCCTTTTTTCGGAATTCCCCGTCCAGGCCAACCAAGCCTTCCATCCCTCCGGGGTCGGTGAATTGGTACCAGACTTGTCTGGGAAGGATAGATCGCTGACTTCTTCATCGTCTGGCCACAGCAAGTCATTGCATGGCCAAATACGCATTCAAATTGGTTCCATGATATGCCGTAGAAGTAGAATGCGTGGCGCATCCCAAAGGGGGCTGACTAACGCCGTCCTACATCCTTATCTTTTAATGCATTTTGGAGATAGAAATTTTTTCGCCGAGCCCCTAAACACGCCAACGAATCCACAAAGATACTGGTCTGACGTTCTCGTGAGATATGCCTATCCTCACTTGTCGTTGCTTATATGAGACTACTTTTGCTCACCACCTGGAACAGTTAAGACGGGGAGAATGGTTTCGACCGCTGGACGTATTTTAAACGATTTAAAAACGCTAATAACAAAAATTTGGAAGGCTACTTTTCCTGAACGGTAACATGTTGATAATGTGTCATACATTTTCGGAGGTGTGGGTCTGTGTGGCACGATGTCGTGCCACGGTCCCGACGTTGCAAAAATGAATTGGTCCCACGCACCACGCACTCGAAAATCGTGTTTCGGCAACATGTAAACATTTCACTGATAGGCTTTTATTGTACTTTTATTAACTCTTTCCGTACTTAATGGGCTGGTGCCCGCATCAAGATTGCATATACTCGTAGGACGGTCACACAAAACTCTTTCGCAAAGAACTAGGTGGGGTGGTGGGGGGGGGGGGGAGGGGTTCAGGGTTCTGCCTGATCTCACATTTTAAGATGCCTTGTGATCATGTTGAATGATACTTCCATACCTGTTCGCATTCCACATCCTGTGGATAATTTGTAGCTTTAGACTTGTTTATTTTTTTGGGTCTGTCGATGTTGATTTGTTTATTCTACATTGCAGCGTTGCACAACATTTCTTGAACTTTAGCTTTTGAACTTTTGAAGTTGAAACGTATAAGGCTTTCCTTGAATTTTTTCACTCGAAATAATGGTTTGCAGTTAATTGTGTTTTTGACGAAATTTAACGAAAATTTTCCGTTAAAAAATTTCGCTAAAAAAATTTAGCGCACATAAATTTGTGTGCACCTCTGTTTGGGACACATTTGTGACGCGCTGACCACTAGACATTGGATCCGACACCGATTTTCCGGATAATCGGATGATTCGGATAGGCCATTTTTTCAAACCCCGGATCTTCGGATGATTCAGATGAGGGCAATTTTAGAAACCCCGGATCTTCGGATGATTCAGATGAGGGCAGTTTCAGAAACCCCGGATCTTCGGATGATTCAGATAACGCCATTTTCGGCCGAGCCGGATGTCGGATATCCGATTCGGATACAACCGGATAAGTGATATAATATAGGCACGCAATCTCCTAAAAACGGAACACATCAGTAACTCTGCGTTTATTTCCTTGACCAATTGAAAGTCACGAGCGCGCAAAGCAGCTTGGAGCGCCTCACCTTGAATTAAGTGTTTATATGCCCTGGTAGCAAGGCACATGATTGCCCAGTTACCTTATATCTGGCCTAGCTTATTTCACCAATGGAGTGGAACACACCAGCGCTACGTAAAAGATGTCGTATTTGGCTGCCTTACGAGGGGAGCCCTCCGCAGAGCTATGTTGCGCTTCAAGAACAAACAAAAAACAGCTTTAGGACCCCAAAGAGCCAATACCAACTCAATAGTGAGTTGGTAATGCACAGCGAAGTCTTGTAAATGACAATAATGAAACGATTCCGAAACGCCCCGCAAGAAATTTCTCGTGCTCTGAAAAGGGAAGGGTCTGAAGCGTATGTCTGAACGGAGAGAGCGAGTCATCCCACCATATATAGGAATAATCGCCACTCCTCAATTAGTATAAAAATGTGTTTCTTTTTTGCCAAATCGATAAGCCCGAGGAGTAGAGGATCTTTGGAGTTACAGTGGAATCGGCGCCTCACGAGTTCGGGAGTCTTGTACGCCCGCAATGGCGCCGGGAGGGGGCCCGTTCTTCCCCCCAGCATGCGAAGGGGCGGCGCTAATTGCGCGAAGAGCGCCCATCGCGGACGAGTTCATGCGCTCGGCGGACTGGGGGAAGAACGGGCCTCCTCCCAGCCATCAGCTGTTCTCATCGATAGGATCGACAGGGGCTATTCTGCGCTGTATTCTTTCTGTTTCTCCCATTTTCGTCGTCTGCTTTGTAATCACTTGCTAATTCATGGAGGCTTACTTGTGCTTCTGGCTACAAGTACCTTTCTTGATAGGCAAGTAGTACAAGGCCTTCGAGTGGGTACTGGGTACTCAATGAGTGATCGCTAAACTTCCATGTAAGTTGGTTTACCTTTTTTTACTGCCGTTCGGAATTTGTTTCCCTTTGTCCTAACTCTTAACTTTATCAAGTTTTGATATTTTTCATGAAGTTCTCATTATATTTATCTTGAACCCTTCCTCTTTTAAGTGGAAATATGGCATTTTTCTAAGCATCCGTGCCAGATGCACGTCTAAAGCGTTAGACCCATAGTGTTTTTTTTCTGAACTTGGAGTCCTACCCTTAATACAGCAGTCCGAAAAATTGTTCTATATTCGGAATTCATTTAGATGTGAATGTGCTTAACGTTCTTATTTTAAATGTTTTATAACAAACTTTCCTGACGTTTCGACGCTTCTAAGAAGGAGTCCCCCTCTAGACTTGCACAAGTGCCACATTGTTCCCTCATTTAGACGTTGGTCCCCTGCATTGTAGTAACGCTTGCTTCCCCTCTGCATTCGCCTGATGTCCTGACCTGTTGCGCTCCTCGCACCTTTTACGGTCATTCGCACCTACATTGGCTGGCCTAAAGACACGCTTTAGGCGTTCTTTGCCTGAGAAAGAGGCGCGATATGCTTGGGATCGTAAGAGAAGCGATTTGTTGGGGTCAAGTGCAGAACTTCGATGGAGAAGCTTAAAATGGCAAAAGTCTATAAGTAGATCAGCTATTCGAACATTCATTAATCAGGGATAATAACTGTGCTCTAAATGCTTTTCAACTACTTATGACTTTATAACTGACACAAGATGTTCTTATTAGGGTACCAGGTTTTCAAACCGCTATTGTAATAACAATCGTCACAGAACCAGCACATGTTCAGATCACTGCTGGCATCAAATAAGCTTTATGCACATCAATAATGGGGCCACGGAAGTGGGAAACGTATTGTTTGCGACTATCCAGAAGGGAACATAGCGAGGAAAAATGAGATTTGATGGTGGTATAGTGTTTGCCTATAAGATTGCTCAGTTTGCACATGTCGACAATTTTTCTGAATCTCGACACAAATCGTATGACGTCTTCAGTACATCTTCTGAACCCCGACGTAAATTGGAAGACATCTGTGATAGGTCTTCTGAATCCCGACACAAATTGCATGACGTCTTCGACATTTCTTTTGAACCAGGGGTGCACACGAAGTTCTGTGCGTTAAATTTTCGGTACATCGTTAAATTTCGTTAAAAATGCAATTAGTTGCAAACTATTATTTCAAGTGAAAAAAGCCAAGGGAAACGTTATACGTTCCAACTACAATAGGTCAACAGCTAAAGTTCAAGGAAAGGAGTGTAACACTGCAATATAACATAAACAATTCACTATCAACAAAGTGTCGACACCAACATAAACAAGACTTCAGCAAAAAATTATCTTCAGGGTGGTGAATAAAAACAGATACGAAATTATCATTCAAGGTAAGGGTATTTAGTGGGCTGGTGCCCGCATCACAACGGCAAGGTATCTTAAAATGCGCGATCAGGCAGATCCCGGAGTTCGCCCTTCCTAATTCCTTCCGAAACCATTGTGTGTGAACATATACAATCTCGTATACTCTTCCTGGTAGCGAGCAAAACTATTCTAGGATAATGTTAGAGCACATTTGTTGAAGCCTGGAGCGGCTAATACAAAGGCTACATGCTGTCACAGAATATTTTGTTGCGATCAGAACTGTTACGCCAGGCGGGACTCGAACCAGCACCTTCTGCTTTTCGGGAGTGATGCTGCGCCTTACAATTGACCGCACGTAACATTCGCGATATCCTCGAAGCGCATTAGCACTCACCATCACATTGCTACTAGTAAGGCACTCAGCTTTACCGGCTCCATACTGATATTAGCCGCCGGCTCATCCCAATACCACGATGAGTGCTGACGCGCTTCATGAATATCGCGGATGTTACGTGCTTTCAAACAGCGCCGCAGAACAAAGCAGGAGGTGAGGGTTCGAGTCCCGCCTGGTGCAACATTTTTGATCGCAACAAACAGCATATTCTAGGTAAGCAACGCCAAGCGAGGATAGACATCTTACGAAGAGGTTAGCCACATTCTTTACGGATTCGTTGACTTGCTTGTGGGCTCGGCGAAGAAATTTCTGGTACCAAAATGCATTATTGCCAAAAATTCAAATGCGCCATAAAAGACACGAGTAGGGGTGACCCCCCCCCCCACACTACACAGCAAACATTCTTCACATTTGACTAACATTGCTTCGAAAAGACTGTAATTTTGACAGCTACTACAGGGGTGGCAGTCCTACATGGTGACCAGGGATGTGCGGAAATTTTCTGGAAAAGCGGAAGACGAAAGACGGAACGGAAACGCTCAAAAATGGTCGGAAACCGGAATACGAAACGCGGAAACGGAAGTGACACATATTCGCCATTTCTTCAACAGTGCATCTGAAACGGCGTCAGAAGCGGCTTCCATTGCGCCTTTCTTGCTCAGAACTTTGCGAGCAGCAGAATCTCCCACAGACTAATGCTCATCCTCATCATAACATAGCATAACGTAGCATGGATTCATTATATTGTTATGATAACCTTATAGCTAAGGCTAGAGCAATAAGCGAAAACAAATTTAGGGTCTTATCTTACTATTTCAGCATACAGTTCCTCTGCTGTTTCCATATCTAGTTCCCGCGACGGGTTTTTCGCTGACGCTGTTTTTGATGCTGCAATTTTCTGAACCTTAACTGAGTTAACAATTGAGCCTACTTACAGACCGCATTAAAAAAAAAACTGACTCAGGTGAAGTCTAAAACTGGAGCACCCATCTAGATCATTTTCCGACCAGGAAAGAGATTCCTCTCAACATTTTTGGAAACCTGTGGCATCATGGACGACGTGATGACTGCACAGATATCTGCATACTCAACATTAGCAGTTACATTGCAGTCACCAAAGCTAGTTCTCAGAATTCATTCTGGGATCTAACAATAAGATGATAACTGGATGACTGATTAGTTATGGTGGGGTTCACACTTCCACGGGAATATTCAGTGTGGGCCAGCCTGGAACTCCCACGTCCAAGGTGACACAGCTGGACAGTTCCAAGATGTAAGCTGTTACCACGATGTTTTGTTGCGATCAAAACTTCTCGCGCCAGGCGGGACTCGAATCCGCACTCCCTCTGACCGGGCGGGAATGCTCTACGCCATTACACCACCGGCGCTGTTTGATCGAACGCAACATCCACACCTCATGGGACCAATCAGCACTCACCCTTATAACGGGATGAGCCGGCCGCTGATATCAGCATGGAACCAGTTAAGCTGTAGGTCTTGATAGAAATGATTCAAATCGGGTACCGGTGAGTGCTGATTGGTCCCATGAGGTGTGGATGTTGCGTTCGATCAAACAGCGCCGGTGGTGTAATGGCGTAGAGCATTCCCACCCGGTCAGAAGGAGGTGCGGGTTCGAGTCCTGCCTGGCGCTATATGTTTTAATCGCAACAAAACATCGTGGTAACAGCTTACTTCCTCGGTACCAGTCAATTGAGGCTTGAAGAAACTGATTTGAATCAGTTCCTAGATGGTTCTCGAAGCAGTAGTTATGTCAGAATTCAACAAGTCACCCTAGTCAAACAAAATAATTTCTCCTGGTAGATAGACGTCTGCTCCATTAAAAAATGAATTGCATAACTTCATATGGATGAATATCACACCTATTAAAATTGAAAATTGAAATGATACCTTCGATAAGGAGCATTTATGTAATCTTGAGCAGAAAAGCGCATGGCTCAACCTTCACCGAACCCTTTGCTTCATGATACTGCGCTATATCAAGCGATATGGTGAAATGTTTCAAAATGCTTCACCATATCGATTGATAAGCCGTGTTTTCAGGGATTTCGGCAGTATTTTCACCGTTAGATTGCCGTGAGTCGTTGATGAATTCGGCCCCTGACTCTTCTCTTTTCCACAACAAGCAACCGACTTGTTAGTACAATTTTCAAAATGGAACAATTAAGCACGGACGCACATACAGGGCAGCAATGGCTCTTCCCACACTTCATAGGAGATCGTGGCGGGACCACTCGAGTTCCTCTTTGTCTCCCCACCTCGGCTGTTGAGACCTTGTTGGAGCTGGATCCCTAGTGTAGATTTCGGTTTCACGTTTAGGAATAAGGTTCATACCCGAAATCACAATGCAAGTTGAACATCTTCAGCACGTGTTCTGGTTACTATTCAGATTGGACGACGTCTAGGGCACATCTTCTGAATCTCTACGCTCCTAACCCTACTATGTATAACCGGCTAAGGTGACGTGTCCGTCAAGGGAAGGGGGACTGAAGCCAAGAGATGCCTACGACAGTGCTGCGAATGCCACCCGGCCTTTCTTTGAGCTTAGCAATGGGCAATTGCTGGCGAACTATTTCTTTGGCGCCGGATCGTCCAAGTTTATCATAAATTCAGCAGGCAACGCGTCACCGTATGAATGGGGACCAAGTGCGGAGCGTAGAGATTCAGAAGACGTGCCCTAGACGTCGTCCAATCTGAATAGTAATCAGAAGACGTGCTGAAGACGTTCAACTTGCATAGTGATTTCGGGTAGGGGGACCAGTAGGAGGGGCCAATGAATAGGGGATCAGCAAAGGGAGACCAGAAGAGGGGAATAAGGGGACCAGTATTTCCCTAAATATCGTCCAATGTGCGTAGGGATTCAGAATAGGTGCGGAAGACGTCTTCCAACGTGCGCAGGAATTCAGAAGACGTGCCGCAGACGTTCAACTTGCGTATGGATAAGGGAACCAGTAGGAGGGGATCTATTGAAGAGGAGATCTGCAACGGAGGACCACCAGGGGAAGTTGGATAAGGGGGGTCCAGTGTTTTCTCTCAATATCGTCCAGTGTCCGTCGGGTTTCTGAAGACGGGTCACAGAAGTCGTGGCACGTGAGTCGGCGTGCAGAAGGAGTCATAGACGTTGCGGCAACGTGGTGACGCGTGAGTTAGGACTCAGTGCCACATGTGCGTGCTTGACAATCACTCCGTTTCTTTGAATGCACTTAGGTAGAGAAGTGTTAGGTTTCTGCAGATTATGCACTTCGGATTGGGACTCTCATGACCTGTTTCTCACCACGTAGAGCACGGGCACTTCGGAGAGTAAATCCTGTGCATGCGACAGAGGGTGGATGGGCTTCATAGGGGCAGTGAAGGCCCTACCATATCCCGCTGCACTAATCTATATATTAAAACCGGTTTTTTACTTAATAAAAGTAAGAAGACCTAAAGGAGAATGGAGGAAGAATGGGATCGTTCTATTCTCAGAGTTTGGCGGCGAAGCCCCCAACCAGAAGTTTGGCGACCGCTAGGCCGCTGAACGTCTGGTCTTTCCATAATGTGTGTATTGAGCGATAATCCTGTCAACAGAAGAGAAATAAGCGACCACAGCCGCAAGGCATAGACAAACCAGAGCACCATAGCTGGTGATGAGGCATCTTAACGTATCCGACGAAGGCTAGTTGTGTATCTGTGTGCTATCATTCATCCACAGATCTGGAACTCGAGTTGCAGGCTAGAGTGTTTCCCACACCACTTCAACACCCGACCGACAGCCGAATACGGTCTAATTTAGAGAAGTTGAGAGTATGTTGAGCAGACAACGCACAGGGTATGGATGGGGATCGTGCGCCGAGACTCAGAAGACGTCGTCCAACGTGCGTCGGCATTCAGAAGACGTGCCGTAGACGTCGTGCAATATGCGTAAGAACTCAACCACTGTATAACAGACGTTATGCGCTAAAGATGAGGAGCATAGGAGCAGTTTTGAAGATTCCACTCTACCATTTCCCGCTATATTCTTCTATAAATTGACACGAGTTTTTACTTTTACGAAAGAAACAAATAAGAAAAGAAGACTGTTGAGGGTCCTCTACTCTCGGACGAAGTCTCCTCCCCCAATCAGACTTTGGGCGGCCGCTAACCTACTGAACGTCTGGTAAAGAGGAATAAAGGGATGAATAGCTGGAAAAGTGAGATCTTTACTAAACATGGCTTCGAAAACAATTCCGAATTCGATAATGTGCCTTAGACATCACGCACGGCACACAGAAAGCATGGAACATCACCCTTTTGTGTTCTTAAGGATAATGTCGTAAGAGTAATACGTGTTTGATGTTTTGAACATTTTTTTGCAATGTCAACTGTGTCTTGTGTAGCTCGATACAGTGACTCTAGGCAGTGTCTACCGCTAGCAATTTTCACATAGTTCAGGTTGTTTGGCAGGTTTTTCCACCCAAGATTAGTAACACAGCAAGAAGTTAAAACAGTACAGCAACAGTTGCTATTGCAATAACTAAAATAACCATTGGAGCAGTTTCTTCTTCTTTGTTTGAATTACTGAGAATGGCTTAATGTTTATAGTTACATTTATAGTTAACTTTTATAGTTTAACATGTGTCGGTATCCATACGGGGTGACGCAGTCGTGTGTGCTTAACGGCGAGTATCAGTAGCAGTGATGAGCGGATTAACCGTTATCCGTTATCCGGTTTCCTGGGAGTTTTGGCCTATCCGTTTTGTTGTTCGTTATCCGGCGATTTTTGTGCCGGACAACGAACAACAAATTAGCAGAATCTTAGCTTTCAACGTGGTGATCGGTGGACTATGTACAGGATCCTTCACGAGCGTAAGAGTGGTCGTCAGAAACAACAGAAGTATTCAAATCTAGAAGGGTTAATTGAAGTTTCCTCACTTGGAAACTGGCCACATAGTTTTAAAGATATCTAACTTCCAGCCTTACAGAAGGCTCGCACCTACTTATATGAGGCCTACTTAGCGCAGCATTGCTCATTCATCTCAAGTCATGTGCTGACCAAGAAGGCATGCAAACAGCCACTAGCAATCGTCGAAAGTGGAGAGCCGCATCCTGGGAAGAATATTTTACCGCCGATCTTTCCATCGTATCATTTGTGGTTGCATGATTGCAGTACATATGTCCGATTTGATTTTAGGCGGTAATGGTACCTTTTTAGCCATATGCTGTCGTGAATTATCAAAAAATACTGCAGTACAGCAATGAATACTAGCAAAAGAAATAGAACTAATCCAAATACATAGAGTAAGCAACTTCTTCATTAAAAATTTTAGGGGGCAATAAACTACTGAACAAACTTATCATCGTGGGTGCTGAAGGCATGTAGATTTGTTTTAATTTGTGAGTTCTTTTTTGTGAAACTTATCTGCAACATAGGGAACACCTCCGTTTTGGGGATGGGTGGGATATTCTTCCTCAGATCCAGAAGGTTTGGATGTCATAACTCTTTGGGTGGGCGTATGCCGTGAACAATTGCTTGCAGTTAGTACCCAAAAGTTAGTATTTCATCCATCCAAGATAATTCCATGTTGAAGTACCTTGGATCTTGGGATGCTATCGAGCAGCAACAAAAATAACGGTTGATAGCATGTGTAGGACAAGATCGTTATGTGAAGTTTGTTTGGCTGGATGTCTCCTGCCTTCTTCTTCTTTCCAGAGACATCGTGAGAATTGCTCTTCCAAGGACTATTCTATTTTTCAACTGCTCTATAAAAAAGTTAAGCGCAGAGTAAGGCTGACAAATAAGACAATCCAACCGACCCCTTGGAAACGACCGACCCCTTGTGAAAGGCGGGTATGTTTCTGTGCGTTTGTCTTCCTACGGATGGGCAGAAAACCCCAGAGCGTCGTTAGTGCGGCGATTGCAAAACGTTTAAAAAACTACTAAAATATCTAGAAATGGCTTATAAATTAACAGTGCTTCAAGTTCGGATCTGTTGTTGAAATTAGTGCGATTTAAAACGAGTTTTAATTTTTGTTGTTTGTTCGTTATCCGTTTTTCCGTTATCCCGCCATTTTTGGGCAAAATTATCCGTTATCCGTTATCCGGTTTTCAGAATTTCATTATCCGCTCATCCCTGATCAGTAGATTTCTAGGAGAATAGCAGTATCAGTAGAGTAGGACGGACTAACCGCCTCATCGCTAAGTGTCGTAGGACGTTGTGAAACTAGAAGAGTACTCATAGTCCTTGAAGGAGTGACTACTTGTAACTGTACCGAGCGATTGCCCAAGAACCTTCTCGTCTCGTATAGCTCCCGCCGCTCCGTAGTTGCTAGCATTGGCTAAAGGAGTTCAATTTCACGTGCTCTATAGAGTTATTTCCCGCCATTCAACCATAGGTGGGTACAGTAGCGCAGCGGAAGAAGCGCTGATTGTAGCGCAGGCGGAGAATCCAGATTCTTGGTTCAGGTCCCATCCATGCAAATCAAGCATTCCATCTCTATGCGGTCGGTGATTTGGTAACAAACTTTTCCAGGAAGTATAAAGCACTAACCTGTTGGTCAGTTGAGCACCGCAAGCCATTGTATAGGCCAGGTATGTATTCTGTTTGCGGGCATGATATCCGTAGAAGTGGGATACGTGGTGAATTAAAGTAGTCATCAAATAAGGACTGATTAACGTGGTACTTTATCCTCACCCTTATAGAGAGCATACCTAGTTTAGAGACCATGGATTACGCCCGCTCCTATTTCCGTTCCACAGGTGTCAGAGTTGCTCTAGTTTCGATAAACTCTGGTGCACTTTTACAGTTGCTTTAGGCTTAACTGTCTCATTTAGAAGGTTTTGGGCGAACAGCTTTGACATTCAGAAGGAAAAGTATAGTACTGTCCTCTCTCCTATCCCTTTGGACACTACAGGGGCTTAATGGGTCCAAATGAGTAGTCTTAAGTGAAGCGTAGGGTAAGACACTATAAAAGACTCGGTCATAGATTTGCCACCTTAAAAAACAAAATGCTGTGTGTGTAAATCCACACCTGGATTGATGCATCCACCATATCTTCTAGGTCTGCCTTCATAAGAAAACCTTAACATGTAGGTTGACTAATAAGCTCCTTTTTGTAAAGTAATCTGCATGATATTACTTGCACTGAACCTTCACTAATGAAACAGCTCTTGAAAACCTCAAGTACAGTGCACAGAAACCAGTTCCCTCTCATAAATCACAGCAATACCTTCCCACTGAACTCCGAACAACGTCCTTGTTAGTCCTTCTTGCCCTGACCTCATGAGGCGCCTCGTAATCACGTCAGAGCTGAGCGCCCGCCGCGTGAACTCGTCCGCGACGAGCACCTCTCGCGGAATTAGCACCGCCCCTCTGCTTGCTGGGGGGAAGAACACTACCCCGCCATGGCGCCGGCGCGAAGCGGCTCGTAGCGCAGTGGATAGCCACGTTGCTCCATGACAGGGTGGTAGAGGGTTCGACTTTTCTGCGCTGCTGCATCTTTGCATTTCCACTTATTGTTTAGTTTGAGCGATTCTGACATCTGCACCATTTTAGATGTTTGCTGTGCGGTGTTTCCAGAAGTACGCCGAGAGCAACTTTGTTGCCACTTGTTCATTACTGACCGGTTTTCTAACCAAAACTTAATAGGAAAGCTGTTCAACATAACGATGTATGAACGTTTAACATCAGTGATACACAGACACAAAGTGCATGGAACATAAGCACTGGTCTAGCAAACTGTGAGGAGCCAGTAGCAAGGCTACTGGCTCCTCACAGTTTGCTTCCATATATGGACAAATGAGATCGGCTCCATAGACGAGATCTAATTGAAGACGTTCTTTTTCCTCCGAAACAAGAGTTCCAACCGAAAACATTGTCATTTGCCCACTGCTTGCCAGCCTTTCCACGTCTATCAGTTCATCTTGCGGATCCCAACCTTCTTCTGGTTTTCCACCACTTCCAGCCGTTCGTCTTCATTAACTTCAAGTTGACGTGTTTCGGAGTCCTTGGGTATGCTAGCCATCCGTTCGGTCAGGTTGGTGTCATTCACGTGAAGGCTGCTTATCTAAAGGTGGACCACACTTCAGCGTGAGCAAGTGGATCACCACTTGAGCATCGGCGACTTTGTTGGTGTTAGGTTGTAGAGAACCTCCAGCAGACCTCTGATTTCCAGATGACAGGCAAAGATGAGAGAAAGAGTGTATTGATGCCGTTTAGGTCAAATTCCGGGATCCGCATACTTTCTCGTTTTGACCTCATGTGACCTCACATCATGGTCTCCTTTGAAAATCCGAGCAGGATGGTTTTACCCGAGGTCATTGGCCGATGTATGGAAACAGACTGAGAGGATCCTGCAGCATTTATACCCTGCCCATTGTGTCCAGTGCTGCTTTATACACGTTGTCCCTGTGTATCACTGGTGTTGAATATTTATTTATTCATCCTGTTGAGTACCACAGCATGCTGGAAAGTGCGCAGAAAACATCTGGAAATGGTATAGACGTCAGAATCCCTCGAATCTCAGCCAATCATTTAAAAGCAGGAATGCAGCAGGGCATGAGGATCGAACCCCCGACCTTCATCCCATGAAGCATCGTCACTACCCATTGCGCTCCGAGCTGCTTGCCGCCAGAGGCATCGCGGTCGTACACAAACCCAAATTCGTGATGGCCGTTCAATTGTGACTTCAAGGACCCCCACTCCTTGGGTTTAACGACTTGGCAAAATTGAAACACATTTTATGCTGATTGAGGGGTGGCGATATGGCCTATTTAATAGGATGACTCCCTCTCCTCGTTCAGATATACGCTATCAGACCCTTCCCTTGTGAGAGAATTCCCGCCAAATGATTGCAAATCTGCCCGAAAAAGTCAGGTTATCAATGGCGCAGAGCTTGCCAGCAAGGCGCGCTAACCTCCTGTTATCCGATTTTTATCCGATTTTATCCGAATCATGGCGTTTTTCAGAACCCCGGATCTTTGGATGATTCAGATGAGGGCAATTTTGAAAACCCCGGATCTTCGGATGATTCAGATGAGGACAATTTTAGAAACCCCTGATCTTCGGATGATTCAGATGAGGGCAATTTCCGACCAAGCCGGATTTCGGATAATCTGAAACCGGATAAATCCGGCCGGATATCCGAAAATGCATAATTCGGATCCCATGTCTACTGACCACACAATCACGCTACATGTGTCTGTCACAATCAAAAGCTTGCTGAACACTGCTGTGTTATCTTAACGACTGTGCTGCTTCTTTTCTTTCCTTGGAATATTGGTTTTCAGTTCGAATACTCCACAAACGCTACGAGTTACGACGGTATAAATGAAGACAGCAGCACACTCTCGCCTGCATTTAACAATGGAGAAGTCCTTAATTACCTGTTCCACTTTTTTGGTCCCTCGAAATTATTGATGCTTTCAAGCAGTTTAGTTTGATTTTTAATTTTATTTCACTTCAAAGCCAATAAGGTCACCGACGTTTCTAATTTCAGAGAAATCCACTGCTCAGAAAAGAAATAAAACGTTATTTGCCTGTTCTAATTTTACTTTTGGCCGTTCCAAATCAATGCTGCTCCCGGGCAATTTAGTATGATTTTTAGATCATCCTTATTCAAAACAAACATCTTAAATTAAAACGGTTAAGGTCACCCGGCACTGATGATTATACAGACGATTCCACGGCTCAGAATTCTTTATTTCCATAACGTTTTGTGAATCGACATTGGGTTGTGCTACTGCCTCAAAACCTTTATTGCAATTCGAATAAGCTGCTGCGGCACATGCTGCAAGACCATTCAGGCTTATCAGGATGGCCATGAGCTCAGCCAGTCATTAAATCTTCCTTAAAAGCACATGTTACCGCGTGATTGTTCTCTGTCATACTGTAGTTGCACTGCAGCCAAACCGAGGAGCTCTTCTTTTCTGGAAAACATCGAGATCACTGCAGTTGCAGTATGAGGTCAGTGAACTCTTTTACCTCTTCTAATGCAAGTGTACCTTCCATAGCCACAGCAGCGGTGGTCGTGACATCCTTCATCGCCTCGTCCACGGGCTTCGACCTGAAAACCTCTCAACTACTAGCAATTTTCTCACGAGTCGAAACCCTCATGTGCTGATGTTTGTCATGTCGTAGCCACCTATTGTCTCCATTTCCTCACTGAGATAAAGAACTGACCGCGGTTCTCTTGATGAGACTCATAGAAGAGATTAAAACCGGCCACGTTGCAAAATTTTGCGGGTTAGGTGTCAGCTCCTCCACCATCGTTCTGCCTTCTGCTTGTGCTTCGGATAATTTTGTGCAGCAAACTTCGAGTACCTTTTGAATGCTGTGCAGGAGTGGACTGACCGCGAGTTGCGCAAGTGTGGAAATTGGATCACCGAACCAGCTTCGCGCTCGAGATCACAATTGGCTTCAGAAGACGGATTTCGCATCGTAATTTATCTTATTCATTTACATCCACATTCAAGAGGACGTACCCAAATGTGAAAAAATGGCCACCCCTCGACAGAGCGCCAACACCTGCCTGTGTTTTACTCCTGTCAAAAATAGCAGCACTAAAGAGCCCCATTCTCCTGACCTTTTCTGCAGCGATAGGTAGGTAGTACGTGTACGAACGGTGACGCTCTTCATGTCCCTCGTGCGGGAAGGATGCATTGGACCACTCTGGCACACGTTGCGACAATTGGATACGCTGCTGGAACGGGTAATCAAAGGGACGGCAGGTGATACATGTGCGACGGTGAGGAATAGAGATTGAGATTACAGCCTCTTTAGCCACTCTTTGTCATCACATTTTGTGGTCTGAAAGGCGCACGGGTATCGAGTATGCACTGCTGTTCACTATCTTCAATACTTCGGTATATTTCACGCGATTCAGTGCGTACCTGTGGCCAGATTCATCAACGACTTACAGCAATTTTACAGAGAAAATATAGCCGAAACCACTGATAGCGCGGCTTATCAAACGATATGATGAAACATTTCAGGGATTAAGGCTGTATTTTCTCTGTTAAATTGTTGTAAGTCGTTGAAGAACCCGGCCCATACTTTCATTGGTAAAGCCAAGAGGTGTGAAGGTTACTGTGTTATCAGCCGCACAACATTCCGAGGTACAGAATTTGGCTCTTCTCGGTCTGATGATGATACATATCGATATCTACAAGACTTCTGATCTCTCAAAACACGGCAGAGTACTCATTCTGTACCACTTTTTTCACATAGTTCACTTGCATTTTGTTTAGATTGAAAATAGCTTTCTTTCATTAAATTTGCTTCATGGCCCTCTATTACAAGCTGGTTTTCCACCGTTTTCCTATAATGTGTCCATGTATCTGCAAAAAATACACGGTAGTTTTAGTCTGAAGTAAAATAAACCGTGGTCAGATGCGTTGAGTGACGCCCTTGAGCGTGCTCTATTAGGCTGTCGCAAAATTAGTTTCGGTTTCTAGGGATGAATAAATATTTTTTTTTTACTCCAAATCATTCCGTCTCAGGGAAAGCCAGACATACCGTTCGATAGGTTTTTTTTCTGCTCTTTCAAGGAGCATATGCGGATGTCGCTCTAATTTTCCTTACCGACGTTTCCCAGTGCTCCGTAAAATCATGAACCGACGCGACTATCGAGTCATCATGCTTTACGAATTTAAATTGGGGCATTCTGCGGCAAAGGCATCCCGTAACCTAAGCAGAGTTTTTGGGACGGACTGACCTTGCAAGCGATCGGTGAGGTTCTGCTTCGAAAAATTCGCTTCTGGCGATTCTGATGTCGAAGAAAAACCGTGTCGCGGGCGCAGGTCGCTGTGTGACGACGAAGTTTTGAGGAGAGCCGTCGAAGCAAATCCGAGACGAATACACGAGCGTTAGCAGAGGACATTGGCGTGTATCATAGAACGGTAGCAAGACCTTCGGCGAGAATCGGCACGGTGTAGAAGACGTAGAAGTGGGTGCCTCTGGAGCTGACCGATGTGCAGCGTCTGGCTCGTTTCGACACTTGCTCCAACCTGCTAGCTCGCTTTGAAAATGAGCCTTTTGTAAGCCGTATTATAACTGTGGATGAAAACTGGGTCCTTCTCGCTTACAGAAAGCGTGGATTTGTCTGGATAGATAAGGATGCTCCTCCAATAACCGTTCCTAAACCCGACCTTCACCTTGAAAAGGTTATCCTTACATTGTGGTGGTGTTGTAAAGGTGTAATCCATAAAAGCTTTTTGCAACTTGGTCAGGGAGTCACAGCACAGTTTTACAGTGGTATTTATACCAAATGTGTGAAAAGTTGCAAAAATTGTTGCCGGCAGTGCTGAACGGAGGAGGGCCGCTCCTGTTGCAGGTCCACGCAAGGTCACACGCCTCACAATTCTTTTGGCGAAAACTTACCCATTTCGAGGTTCTCCCTCACCCACCATATTCTACCGACCTTTCCCCACTGACCATCACTTTTTCACAGTGCTTGATTCTCATTTGCGTCAGAAAGAATTCACTAATTTGGCCGATGTTGAATGTGCCCTCCATGATATCGTTAATTCCTGTGATCTCAGTTTTCGTTGCAAAGGATTAGATTTATTACCTGTCGAATAGAAGTCAATGTTTTTTGTTGGCAAAAATGTATAGATTCTGGTGATCCTAAATTCGATCGATAAAATTGTGTTTAAGTTGAGTTATAGCAGTCGGAAGCAAGGCTCCATTTCGGCAATTAATTTTGCGACAGCCTAATATTAAGGTTGATTAGAAAACCACCGAAAAACTTTTTTGCGCATTGCTTCGTTGGCGTTCGACACGAAAACAGCTGAGCTGAAACGTTCCAGGAACCACTACAATACCGCTCCTAATTCGTGAACAATCGACGCTTTGCGACAGATTTTTCCGTCGCAAACCGCCGCAACTCCATAACTTCCTTCATATTTGTTATAACGAAACCTAATTTACATCAAAACATTTCCCTCCCAATGAGGAATCTGCCAATACCCTTTAAACTGATCTTTTTTGAAAACTGACTTAACTACAGAGCATTTTCCTTTGAAAGGTCGCTAATTGGTTTACGACCCCTCCAAAACTGCCAATGGCGTCTCTAGCGCGCAATTCACTAGCGACGTACAAACAACTTTGGAATTTTCATTTTTGCTTAGCACAGTTAGCTGCAGCACATTACTGCGATCACGCCGACAATAAGCAGATCCAAATTTAGTCAGCTGGTTGCATCCTGCGGTTTGTTCGAAAACACGACTTAGTCGAAGTTGGCGGTTCACCTCCTGCTATGCAACTTCTGCTCCTGAATCCTAAACTAATAATTCGTATAAAGCAAAAGATAGTCTTTAAAATGATGTAAAAACAATTCTTGCAACTCAACCAAATGTCCAGAATCTTCAGCCGCCGCAAACCACCTCATGCACGAAATAAGTTTGCTGCAGTGCCATTTTTTCTGTGGTTGATAGTCGTGTAAGTCTATAATAAGAGCAGTTAAAGGGACAAAATTGTTTTCGTACACAGTACGCTTATCTTACTTTGACATAACATCAGAAGGATCAAGCAGATCTTTCCAGAACATTTTTATGAGATGTTAATTTTCAATGGAAACTCGCCGTTTTAAAGGGTTTCCATCGTTTCTGCGGTCGTTTTCCCTCAAATTGAAAAATGACAATAAACAATAAACAACGTTTCTAAGCTCGTTGAGAGCTTCCCAGCGGTATAAAATTGTTCAGATTCAGAGAAGTCGATATTTTTGACATTTCTGAGCAGAGCACTCATCCTCTGCTGACCCATGCCCAACTGCCGTTGCTCGGTTTGCCTACACGGCCGCCTCGCACTTGGGTGTGACGCCCAGTGGTGCTGAAGCGTTTATGCAGCGCAGCAAGTCGGCTCTAAATTGCCTCATTCTTGCAAGACCTCGTAGTCTCTGATACCTCCCTAACAGAAATATGTAACTTAACTGCCTTTTCTTTATATAAGGTCTCATGTGGATCACGGCAAATCACCCTGCGTTACAGCAAACTGAATTTTCAGATGTTGTGATTTTTTCTAGATTGATTTACTTTTTTTTAGCACGTTGTAGATTAGGCGTTTTCCTCGTAAGCCGAGCCACAGAGACAAGCTGTAGACGAGCATCGTGTGAGAACAATGAGACGCTATAATCGGATAGCCCTCTCTCACTTCTTGAAGTCGTTGACTAGACACCCGTCCACTATACGGCAAGCCACTCTAACGAGACCACTCTAACAAGAGAGTCCAAAGACTGTGAGAAGAGAGGGATCCGTGACATTGCTAACTAACCGTATGTGATCGCGCTGATTCTCATACGAACGAGGAGCGGCAAAAATGCAAACATTACGGAGCGAATGGAACAACATCGCCAGCTGTCGCACTCGCCCACAGGAGATAGACGATGGGCTCTTTCAGGCATGGAGCGCTCAGGATGGCGTCTTTCTGGAGCGCCGCTATTCTGGTGAGTTCGAGCGCCTCACTGCCTATCAATGGCCACCTACCAAAGTCATATCGAGCTTCTCGTAGTGCAGTACAAGCTCATGAGTAATTTTCTTCATTTCTTTAGATCGGTGTTTGCTTCGATGAATTCAGTCCAATCAATGTAATCAGCGCAGGAAAAACGACGCCCATCACAAGTTGGCCTCGTTGTGGGACGGGCGACTCCCAAATTGACGTTAAATTGGAGTTTCTCCTGAAACTCTTCTCCAACGATTCACTGAAGGAGGAACACACTTGGCTTGTAAGTGTTTCAAGAGAGCGAGAGACTCATTGTCAGTGAAGATGCAGTACGAAAACTGATAATCCATTTTCGCGTCTAAATGGACACTTTCCAAGTCAAATTGGAACTCTTCTAAGCTACCTTCAAGCTTTTCAAATCAAAGCGAACTTCTCCACAACGAAAAGAGCTCCTTCTACAATACTCTAAATACTCTTCAAAAAGATTAGAATAATTTTTTGGTATGAGGAAAATTCTAGCTGATTTCTTTGAAGTTAATTCACTTACACAATAAGTGAACATTTCATTTGCGAATATATAAAATTCTCTTTTTTTTGTAGAAAAATAGGTACATGTCGCGAAGATGAGCAGCATTGCTATCTGGGAACGCGCCAGACAATAGTAACCAAGCAGAGCACATATCGAACACATGCCAGCCGATCAGGGTACCGACTGTACACGCCCTCTCTGAATGGCACGCTCATTCAATGCGATCTGATTGGATGGGGCGTTCCCATATATTAATGCTGCTCATCTTCGCGACATATACCGAAAAGTAATTCATAGCTTGTTTTAAAGAGCAGGAGAGCGGCAGTTTTATGGTGCTAAAAGTAGAGATTGCGCCATGCACTCGTCCAAGACGTCACGATTTTTATTTGATTGTTAGCAAAACCGCTGTTTGCATGAAGTTTTGCACCTGTAAACGTTATAACAAAAACATTTGTAAAGAATGCACAGATTCTCACTTTGACGTTTTATGTAAGGAGCATTTTCACCATCAATCAAATAAAAATCGTGAGGAGCGTTTTGTGTGTGGCGCAATCTGATTTTTTAATGCACTAAATGATTGCTGCCTTATTGCTCTTTAATGCGAAGTTTAATTTAATATTTTTTTCGAAAATTAAAAATTAAAAAACAAAATTATTACATTCGTTCGGGCAGCTGGACCAAAAAAAATTCAAAAAGAAGATATACCAAATTTTCATTAAACAAAAATTATTTCAGCCATCTTGGAGAGTCTGTAATTTAATTTGCACGAAGCCGTTTCGTTTTGGAAGACGTTCAATTTGATTTCAAAATTCATCGGCTAGCTTAGAAGAATGTTCTATTTGATTTGAAAAGTGTCCAATTCGACGTGAAATGGTATATTTACAAGGCATCAAGGATATAAAAACTGCTCAATGTTGCTGTTTCGTTGGCATCACTCTGTTAGAGGTGTTTTTTTTTTTACAAACGTCGTAGGCGCTTTCAAAATAGAATCAAAGTAAAATCGTTGTAAAGACATACGAAGAAGGCGGTAGAATTCTATTATTAAGACAATGTCTTTGTAGAAGTACGATTGTGAGCTCGAGGATACGGCTGGATTGGTAATCCGCGATCCTCTCCAGTGCGAGGAGCCGCTGATCTTCTGTGCCACATTCGTAAGGTATTCGAAGAGTTTGGCGGAAGAAGTTATAGGAATATCAACAAGATACTAAACAAAAGTGCAGAGTGTGCAACGTAGTCAGCTTTAACGTCTGTTATGGGATTCACCCGGAAATCACTTCTCTGCCGCACAGTGAGCAATGTTTGACCATCATATGGCAAACATAAGTAGATAGAAGGCTTGTCAGGTGACACAGGTGATGTAGCAGTACTAGGTTCGCCGGAGGGTTGGCGGTTTTGACTGGTCCACTTCAAACGATCATAAATTTTCTTCATATTCACCAGATTCAGTCCAAATAAAAACGATTCGAATCAGCACCTGTATCACCTGCCACCTGTCGTCCCGTTGATCATCGACTTGCTCGAGCGGGCGCCAGAAGCGTCTGCATTCGTCCCTGTCGCGTGACAGAGTGCTCCAATGGATCCTCCACACTCGAGGGACACGAAGAGCGCCATATCGGTCATTCAGAGCTTTCACGAAGAAGCCCGACCAACGCGCTGGTGAGCGTCCTGGTGTTCTCTTGACATCCCGCGGAGTCGGTGATGGCTCTCGTCCAGCGAGTGCCTGCGAAGCGCATTACGTGGCCGGCCCACCGAATTTTCGACAACTTGGCCCACGCGACAGCGTCTCTGATCTTCGAACGTCGGCGAAGCTCGGAACTCCTGAGACCTTCTCTCACTTGGGTGAGTCGTGTCACCCCGAGCATCGTCGTCTCGATTCCACGCTGCGCGACGCTGATCGCGTGTTTATCCTGCTTTCGTATAGCCCAGGTCTCTGAGGCGTATGTTAGGGCAGGAAGAACAGTGGAGTCGAACGCACGGCACGGAGTCGGACGTTCTTCGTCTTCGTCGCGACTTCTTCGACGCTCTTGAAAGATCCCTAAGCCGCTCGTTTCCTCCTGCTCAGCTCCGGCGCTAGGTCGTTGGCCATATTGACTTCGCGACCCAGATAGACGTAGCTGGAGCATTCGGAGATGTTCGTTCCGTTGAGCGAGAATGGGCATCAGAAACTTGTCCGTTCCTCATGAACATCGTCTTCGTAAGATTCAGTTGCAGTCCAACTTTCCAACATACACGATCGAAGTCGGCCAGCATTCGCTCCGATTGACTGATGCTCGGTGTTGTGAGCACGATGTCGGATCAGCACACCTTTTCTAATACGACTCTAGTTACTAACTAGGTGAAGCAGAACGTCAATTCCCAGTTCGTTTTATTTTCACGTGGTGATTTGCGAAACGTGTGGGCAGGCGTTGTCGTGTAGAGGAATGCGTCTTCTTCTGTTGGTCAGTAACAGCTGCAGCTCACGCAGTTTACGGCCCATCTCGTCGTTTTCGTCACAGTAGGACACTGCTGTGGTGGTTCGGTCTGGTTCCAGAAATTTGTAGTAAATCGCGCCAGCGGTCGACCTCCACACTGTTGCCACCTCTTTCTCTTACGATATTTCGGTTTCGGAATATGCCTTGAAGGGGGGGGGGGGTTGTCGATATCAACCCACTGTCCTGGGGCCAGATTCGTTAACAACTTGCAACAATGTAGCAGAGAAAATCACAGCCCTGATAGGAAAATCCCTGATAGAGCGCTTTATCAAGCGATATAGTGAGCGATAAGCCGCGTTGTCTGAGTTTTCCGCTATGAATTCTCTGTCGAAGTCACGTAAGTCGTTGATGAATCTGACCCCTGATCGTCTTCGGTTATCGTAAAGAACCCATTTTTCATCACACGTGACGGGTCGATCTAAAAACGGGTCGTTTTGATTCCGAAGAAGCAAAGAAGAACAGATTTCGAAACGCGACCATTTTTAGCGATCACTGAGGATCATCCACTTTTCGAGTTTTTTTTTACCTTTCCGAGGCATTTTAAACCATCTGTAACAGCAGTTTTACCGACTCCTAGACCTGCCGCAATCTCGCGGGCTGTTTATTTTCTACGAAGGTCCTCAAATCGTCGTCCTGGAGCCAGAGCCTTCAACCGCTTACCGGCCGGTAGCTACATATCGGTGGTCGTATCTGTATCTCCGTACGTCTGTGTCTTTCTGTGTCACTTAGGCTGGTATGGTGAATCCGCGGTAAGATGATACCAGCGATATCGTTGATGAATCTGGTCCCTGGATTAGGTTTGCCGCTTCGTGGTGCATCTTCATGGTTGAAATTTCCAGAACGAAATTTCTCGAACCACCGTCGCACGGTCCTTTCTCCAATGCTATTCGGCGTACACGTATGGTTGGTTTGCCGTGCTGTTTCGGGGGCGGATTGGCTCAGTTCAAAATCGCAATGAAGTGTCGCTCGAAATTGCTCTTTTGACATACTTCAATAAACCTTCGAAGAAACACGATGATCATTACCATAAGTGGAATACAAATTATTCCGTCAGACAGAGCGAAGTATTTCGTTTTAGACGTTGCATAAAAGTGCAAAGTAAGTTGAACATTGATTCGCTAATAAACGAACGAAAAGCGGGTGCACAAATCGCCCAGAACATTCCGGACAACCCAATCGTTACAGATCGAAGCCTGCTACTGAGACGGAGGAAGCTTTCATGGCTACCGCTGCTGCAATTATGAAGGGTGGAAGAGTACTCGCGAAGGTAGGTGACTACATTGACCGCAAATTATTTGCGCAATGATTTTTATGTTCGTTGGTTACAGAAAGGAAATGCTCCGCTTCGGTTTGGCTGCAACTACCACATGGATGGTAAAATGCACGTGGTCGCATGCGTTTTTAAAAGACAAGTTCTTCAATTGCAAGCTTGAACTCATCGCCATCATGCTAAGCCTGAGTGGTGTTGTAGCATTTCCTTCAACCGGTTATTCAAATAGTAATAAAAGTTTTGAGACAAGGCAGCAGACAAGGCAGACAGCACAATACTATGTCGATCCATAAAAATTCTGGAAACAAGAAATTCTGAACTGTGGGGTCTCCCGTAATTATTAGGTTGTAACGAATTAAATGGCACTGGCTCGCGTCATTTTTTGGCGCGTCTTTACGCGTTTGATCAAGAACAAACCGTACAAAAGGGTAATCCGAGGCATTTACTTGTATGGATTCAAGCTGGGCACTACAGATAAGGAGGCGGACGAGAAGATCAACGCCGCATTCGGTCAAGGATGTTCCACAATTCGGACGGCGTATCGTTGGTGTCAGAAGTTCCGGAATGGAGATGAGAGCTTGGAAGAACATGAAGGTCGTGGGAGGCATAGTGATGTTGATGAGGACAAGCTGAGAGATGTGGTAGAGGAGGATCCACACAAAGGTACCAGGGAGATAGCGAAGGTTCTTGGCGTCAGTCACAACGCAGCTGCCCGGCATCTGAAGGAAATTGAAAAGACCAAAAAGCTGGAAAGATGGGTGCCTCACAGCTGTCTGAGGAGCAAAGAAATCGACGATATGAGATCTCGTCCGCACTGCTTCTACGGAACGAAACGGACCCATTCCTTGATCGCATCGTAACCTGTGACGAGAAATGGATAATGTACGACAACAGGCGACGATCGGCACAGTGGGTGGACAGCGATGAGAGCCCCAAGGTTTTTGCGAAGCCGGAATTGCACCAAAAGAAAGTAATGGTGACAGCATGGTGGTGTTCGCTGGGAATTATTCACCACAGCTCCTCCCTCCCGGTGAATCCATCACGGCGGAGAAGTACTGCATTGAAATTGAAGAAATGATGAAAAAGTTGAAGGATATCCGGCCGGCCTTGGTAAACCGAAGGCGAGTTCTCCTTCTGCACGACAATGCTCGCCCGCATGTAGCACGAATGACGTTGCAGAAATTGAATGAGCTGAGCATTGAAACTCTACCACATCCTCCGTTTTCTCCCGACCTCTCCCCAACAGACTACCACTTCTTCAAGCATCTTGGCGACTTCTTGGTAGGGAAAATATTCAAATACCAACAGGATGCCGAAAGTGCCTTCGAAGACTTCGTCAATTCCAGAGCTTCTGATTTTTATGCTACTGGGATAAAAAGCTTGTGTCACCTTGGCAAAGAAGTGCAGAATCAGAAGGTTTTTATTTCGATTAATAAACTTGCCTACAAGCCGAGATACTAACTGTTTAAATATACAGTGGTTCAGTGCCATTTATTTCCTTACAACCTAATAATATCGCCAGTGACCTTAGTCACTTTTAATTAAGATGATCTTAAAAATCCAACTAAATTGCTTGAACAGTGATAGAAAAAGAACTGGCAAATAACGTTTTCTGCACTGTTAAATGCGGGCGGATGTGCATCTAGCAATATCAAGTCACCAATTTATTGCTCTTACCATAGTGGCACCCCTTGGTGAACGTCGACAAGCCAATTTATGTCGAACTTTTCGAACATAACCGGCAGTTTCGGCAACCTTTTTCGTTACGATTGGTGACTTCGAGCCAAGCATAAGCGCTCAGAAACGGGAACTGCTCGATTTAGAGAATGTCCGTTAGTAGACACTGTCTCGTCTCACCAACTTGAAATGCGGTTTATCCTCGCCAGAGAGAATTTAGAAATTTTATGAGCGTGCGACTGCTCTCGTAAATATTTAAGGCACCACCAACGCTTTCCCTCATGTTCTGGATCTGTGGAAGTATCCATGTTGACTATGTCCTTCGAACGAAGACAAAGATGTTGCGGAACCAGACGAGTTCTCCACTTAGCGAGCTCCCTTGTGAATCGTATGAAGGCCGCTTGTCCATTCGACAGTGCGCACATTATCCATTTCCATCTTCAGCACAGTTACCTTTCCAACCGGTGTTGTCTCCATAGAGGGTCGGCCAGTGGGGTTACAAGTTGGAGTATTCTGACGCCCGCTAGTAGAGGAGGCGAGCGGAGCCTCGCCAAGAGGTCAGACGCTTAGCGCGAGTAGACGGTATGAAGGGAAAGGGCACAAGGAAGCCCCCTTTCAGCTCCATGCCTCCGTTTTTATCCGCAACAAAGTGGGCGGAGTTGGGACTAATCATCGTGACCGCAGTTTTGTAACTCGCGTTGCCGAACGCTTCGGAATTGGCAAATCACAAATTGACAAACGAAAGATTAAACAAAGTTGCGACTATCGCTCAGATCCCCTATTTTACCCATTTTCTGCAGTTTTTATTGATCGTTCTGTTCATTGACCTCCTACTGGTATATTCGATTACCGACAGGTTCCCCTCGACTCGATCAAACGGCGCCGGTGGGATAATGGCGTAGAGCATTCCCGCCCGGTCAGAGGGAAGTGCGGGTTCGAGACCCGCCTGGCGCTAGAAGTTTTGATCGCAACGAAACATCGTTATGACAGCTCAGAACCTCGATACCAGTCACATGAGGCTTAATGAAACTGATTTGAATCGTTTCTATCAAGACCGTCAGCTTAACTGGTTCCATGCTGATATCAGCGGCTAGCTCATCCCGGATACGGGTGAGTGCTGATCGGTCCCACGAGGTGTGGATGTTGCGTTCGATCAAACGGCGCCGGTGGTGTAATGGCGTACAGCATTCCCGCCCGGTCAGAGGGAAGTGCCGGTTCGAGTCCCGACTGGCCTTAGAAGTTTTGATCGCAACAAAACATCGTTATGACCACTCGACTTTGTTTCAAGACGGGGATCAGGCAGATGCAAGGCACGAACCTCTGACTACAGTAGTCTATTAGGGGCGGAGGAGGAAGTAATGAGACAAATTCAACAAATTTCTTTATCTCTTTACCAGACGTTCAGCGGCCTATTGGCCGCCAAAGGTTTGGTTGGGGGCTTCGCCCCAAACCCGAAGAATCGAACACCTCGACCGTCTTCTTGTCCTCTTTAGGCCTTTTCTCTTTATTAGAGTAAAAAAACAGGTTTTGCTGTATAGAATAGTATAGTATAGCGGGATACGGTAGGATAGAATCTTCAAAACTGCTCCTATGGGACCAACCCTCC
Organism: Heligmosomoides polygyrus polygyrus; assembly: GCA_947396885.1. Classification (NCBI taxonomy): domain Eukaryota; kingdom Metazoa; phylum Nematoda; class Chromadorea; order Rhabditida; family Heligmosomidae; genus Heligmosomoides; species Heligmosomoides polygyrus. Next base: position 97,924,053 of record OX377202.1, on the reverse strand, counting down.
CACTATCGCACGTACGCGATTCATTCTGTGAAGCACTCGTGACGTACATGGTGAGGAACAGATACAGAGCCTTAATGCGAAGTGCTTGTTCTACGGAAACACAAATGAATTGGCATTGGTAGACCGCTCGATGCGGTTCGCAGTCCGACGGGAATAACACTACTCCGATTCATTTATTCGTTCTCCCTACCCCCTCCCCCCCCCCCTCCCCCACACCCACTCCACCAATACCCCCTTACGGCAGAAACGGAAGTGAGAATCAAGTACGAGCACACTCGTTGTTGCAGAAGTGGTCCCACCCTCACTGGTCCCCCTTTATTCATCACCCTTTCCGGTCCCCCTTCACTGGACCCCCCCCCCCCCCCCATTCACCGGTCCCCATTACTGGTACTCACCGGTCCTCCTTCACATGTCACATGGTCCTCCCTCACTGGTCAACCTTCTACCGGACCCCTTCACTGAACGTTCCCCCCCCCCCCCCTCCTCCACCAGTCCCCATTACTGGTCGCTTCCTCACCGGTCATCCTTCACCTGGTTCCCTTCACTGTCAACCTTCTACCGGTCCCGTTTCACTAGACCACTCCCCCCCCCCCCCCCCCCCTTCACCGGTCCCATTACTGATCCCTTTCTCACCGATCCTCCTTCACTGTACCCCCTCTCAGCGATCTCCATTGCTGGTTCCACCTTCACTGGCCACTCCTTTAATTGGTGAACCCTCTACCGGTCCCCCTTACTGGACCCCCATCCTCCACCGGTCCCACATTAGCGCTCCCCACCTTCACTGGTAACACGTCGTGTGAATCCGGACTGGCGCGATATAGGTGACACCTCTTCTGAACCCAGGCACCTGATGAACGATGTCGATGACATGTCTTCTCAAGCCGGACGTCCTTTGCGCGACATCGTTGACACGTCGTCTGAATCCGGAACCCCTGGCGCGACATCGGCGACACGTCTGAATCCGGACAGGCCTTTCGCGACATCGGTGACATGTCTTCTGAACCCAGACACCTGTTGAACGACGTCCGGTGACACCCTACCTGATCTCGGACGCTGTCTTTCACGACGTCGATGGCACATCCTCGGACGCCCTTTGCGTGACATCGGCGACACGTCTTCTGACCCCTCTCAATACGACGTGGGTGACACCTCGCCTGAACCCGTATGCCTACTACTCGACGTTTACGAAGGCGAGATGGGCAGACGGACGGACAGACGGACGGACAGACAAAACCGCTTACTCTTTTATATATAGTAGGTAGGATAACTCGATTGCATCTCAACGGTGCTGAGGAATGTATTCGCCATTAGGGTCAGTTACTTGCGGCCATCGCTCAGCCAACTCCTTGATCTCATCCCTCCAGAATTGCTTAGGTCTGGTGCTGATCCACTGCTCATTATGGTTGTCGAGGTTTGCTTTAGTCCTTGCGTCCCTTCCCACCAGAAAGTCCTGTAGGCTCAAGAAGTAGTGGTAGTCGCATGGAGAGATGTTCGACGAATACGGTGGGTGAGGCACGTGCAATGAACCCCAGCTGAGCAAGCTTATGCGTGGTCACTTTTCTCGACGGGGTGCGGCGTTGTCGAAGAGGATGACCTTCTTGAAACGCTGAGACCGAATAGGTGCGAATCGTCGGGCCATCTCTTAATAAATTCGCTACCCATTCGCTACCCAACCAATAATAACCAAGCAGAGCACAGACACGTCCCATTTTCCTATGCTGCTGGTCTTCGCGACATATACCAATCGTAATATCTATTCTGTCATGTATAATCAGAAATTGGCTCAGAAGAAGGCTTTAAAGAGTGAGAAATCACTTCTTATTCTTGATGATGAGGTAAACTGATAGACAAATCTTAGAACGCTTCACAAAACGATCCCCGCGCCGGAACACCTCCTCAAAGGGCGAACAAATTTAGCCTTCCTCTAACAAGGGAACTGTCTCAACAGTACGCCGGAACGGTAAGAAGAAATACTATATGAAGAATCTCCGTCCTCCAAATACACCCCGGTGCAAAATTATAGGTTCACCCCCAATTTGTCCATTAGTACCCAAAGAACCCCCTGCCTAGGCTCATTGATGTTACCATTTATTCCTTACTACGAGAACCTTTATAGAAAAATTCTAAGCAGCACATTTTATCAGTGCTGGATACCACGAACGTTTATTGAAGAAGTACCGAGTAGAGACCGGTGCAAAATATAGGTTCACTTGAGGAAATTTCGCACGCTCACCATTTTTTTTCTATTTTTCAAAATTCGGTATAAATTGGTCAGCAATGTAACGAAAAGCATCACTGCTATCAATCGATGCGACTGCAAAGAATCCAAGCCTTCATGCGGGCGGCCTTCCGGAAAGGAAGATCGCGGCTCAACTAGGGAGGGCATGGAACTGCATCAATCGCTATCTGAAGGACACGGAAGGCTACAAGCAAAAGTCGAAAGGTGGCCGTCCAAGGAAGCTGTCTGCAAGAGATGAGAGCCGATTGCTTCGGACGGCTTCCAACAGGACCCAGTGCGCGAAGGATCCCCGATGTCATCTAGACCTCCCCGTATCCAAATGGACAGTACTACGAGGCTTGAATTCCAGTACACGCATTGTTCATCAAGTTATGAAGCGTGCCGCTCGTTTGACGGACTGCCACAAGGCCGTCAGGATCAATTTCGCTCGTGCACACATGAGCATGAATTAGAAGAAGGTGAGATGAGACTGCATCTAGTTTAACATGCAAGCAGAAGTGCGTTTACAATTTTTAGGTAGTATTCTCCGACGAAAAGAAGTGGAATCTTGATGGACCCGATGGATACAGACGCTACTGGAGAGATCTGAGGAAAGAGGAGGGAGTATTCTCCAGGCGCAGTTTCGGTGGTGGAAGCCTCATGGTTCAGGCTGCATTTTCCGGATGCGGACTTGTTGCTTTGGAGTTCGCCTCGTGTAGGATGAAATGTAAAGACTACCAGAAATTGCTAGGAGATCACCTTCTGCCATATTTTAGAAGATTTCCTAGGCACAAACTTGTTTTCCAGCAAGACAATGCATCCATACACGTATCACAGTCAACTACAGATTGGCTTAACTCGAACAGAATTCAACTTTTTGAGTGGCCTAGTTGTTCTCCAGATCTCAACCCGATAGAAAACTTGTGGAGCATTTTTGTAGACAGAGTGTACAAACTGGAGCCGTTCACACTACGATTTCTGATCTGAAGAACGCCATACTTAATGCATGAACCAATGTATAGCAAACTGTTATTGATAACCTTATCAGCAGTATACCAAATAGAAATTTCGATGTTGTTTTCAACAAAGGTGATGCGACGAAAAACTAATCTTACTTTGTCTGTAGGTACTTTTGAGATTAGTCAGGTTTTCATGAAGTGAACCTATATTTTGTACGTACTTCTTCAATAAAAGTTAGTGGTATCCAGCACTGATAAGATATGCTGCATAGAATTTTTCCAAAAAGGTTTTCGATAGTGAGCAATACGAGGTGGTAACATCTGTGAGCCTCTGCACCTGATTCTTCGGGTACTAATGGATAAATCGAGGGCTGAACCTATAATTTTGCACCGGGGTGTAGTAGGAGAAAACGTCTTGTTTTTGCCGAATCCTTGAGGGAAACGAGTAGGAGGGTGTAATGGTTAAGGGCCCGAAGCGTCGAATTCACCACGACAGCGCAAGGGAGTCTTCTGTGGGTTGGGTGGCGCAGAGGTATAGGTGCTGCTTCGTGGTTGGGACGTTGAGGGTTCGGTTCCCGAGCCACGTCACGTTTTTGCACTTTTACCTCAGTATCGGATTCCCATTGAGATTTCAGCGCAAATAGGGTCGGAGGGGAGGGGGGGGGTGGTCACTATAACACGTCGCAGCGGGCCAGTGTGGCGAGTAGCTGCATACAGCGAATGTAAATGCCGTCTATCTCCTCTTTTCGATTACAGATCCGCGTTTTATTTGCTTCCTTTTTGGGCAAAGGAGGGAACTTCAAGATGTAAGCAATCTCAATACGGGTGCGTCACTCAAGCCACACCCTGGAGTCCCTTCCCTGCCTAAATCTGTGACAGAGGACAGAGCTATAGCATTGTTTGTTTGTTTTCTTTACTATCAGCGTGTCGTGCCTTTTTTCGTGTTAGTGACACTTTTTTTAAGTGACCTCTCCTCCGACCCTATTTGCGCCGAGATTTCCATATGTGAACCTTTTTTGGAGTTTGCTGCGGTAAAATGTTTTCACTACTTATTCTTTGTCGACATCTCAACAGCAATGTCCCAATTATGCAAAATATGTACGATGATATATGAAACTTTTACGCCAAGCAATGATTCTCGTTGTCAGAGTAAGGAATTTTGCCGTGGGAACAACATGGACCAGGGGCTGGACGTTAGAAGGCTGCTTCATGTGCAATTTAGTAGTGTCGGAGAGGTGAGTGCCACAACAGTGTATTCACAATGTAGGTGGGACCTCAGATCTTCAATTTGACCTACCACCTCTATCAATGTTGTCGTCTTTGTTATGCTTACGAAGTCGCGCGGTCATAGTGACTTCTGCTAACACCATCTCTACAATGTCTGCTAGCCCTCGAGGGGTTATTCACCTACTGACACTGAAGTGTGGATGTCCACTGGATGCTGTTCCTTCGAGAGACGAGATGAAGGTGACGAAAAGGATAGCAAGTGTACCGTTTGGCATGTTGAGAGTGTGGTCCAGGGGAGATTCAATTCGCGTCAGTAACAACGGATTTATCTCTACAGCGGTCTGCGACCGCACACAACAGCTAAGGTGCAACAAGTGCCGTCGGAGGGCGGGGCTGGTGCATCGCTGACGCTACGCTCCCGGCGACCCTAAGGCACAATACATGCATAGGTAAACAAAACAACATAGATCGCTACTGCCGACGCCTTCCTCCAAGTTGATATTGTTGTGCTCGACCATGCTCGAAATGATAGAAGCGTCCAGTGGGCTGCTTTGCGCAGTAGTTCATTATGGACTCCTGGGTGCTTGGTACACCTCTCCCTGCAATGAAGCGGGTGAAGCTATTGAGAAATGCCTCTGCAGACAAGTTTTCAACCAGCTCCAGATGTATTGCTCGAATTGTTAGGCACGTATACAAGCAGACGCACACCTTGGAGTCATCCTTGAGGAAAAAGGGACCCATTAAGTCACATCCGGTGTGCTCAAAAGGTTTTGCTCTTCGTACCCGGTCTGACGGTAATTGAGCTACGGGTGGTGTACTGAAAGGGAGGCTTTGCTCGCGTTGGCGGATGGCACAGTTTTTGATCACCTGCTGGATGACACGGGAGGTTGTGGTAGCCAAAAACGTTAACGAGCGAGAGCTAGAAGATGGTTTTTTCCACAGTGACCGTTATCTCTATGCAAATCATAAAAGATGAGGCGCATGAGTTGAGAATGAGGGGTATATACTATACCTTTGTCTTTTTCGAATTTCGATTAGTCGAATTTCGAATAAAATCGAATTTCAAATATTCGAATATTCGACTATTCGAAAAAAGTCCAATATTCGAATTATTCGAATATTCGAATATTAGAGGAAGTCCAATATTCGAATTATTCGATTATTCGAATATTCGAGAAAGTCCAATATTCGAATTATTCGTTTATTCGAATATTCGAAAGTGGCCAATATTCGAATATTCGCTTATTCGAATACTCGAAAGCTTCGAATATCGAATATTCGATTAGTCGAATATTCGAATATTCTTTATCAAGCTCTTAACAAGTTAGTGGCACTCTTCTTCGAAAACCAGGGAAGTCTGACCTTATGATAAAAAACAATGTTTGAGTTCCGCGCGTCGCTCAAAGTGCGCCGAATTGTGTGTACGTAATCTGACAAGAGAAGTCAATGAACTTCCCGTGGAGATTTCCAAAATGACCTATTGCCTGTTATAAGGGTGTGTCTAAGAAGCACCGTAGTGGTCTTCAAATGTCCTGCGGGCATCTGGGTAAGTCAAAAATTACAAAAAACTGTAGCACTTCAGTGCTGGCTGATAAGGCGAAAGTGACGCCTTGAATGGCCTTCAAATACTGAGAAATTAACATGCAGATGCTATAGAGCTTTAATTATAGTTAGATGTTAGAAATCAGAAAATTTATTAGGTCAAATGAATCATTCACTGCAGTCGGGGCGTGGATAGCGGGAGAGGTCCAGGTTCGAATCTAGGAGAGTTGTTTACGGATTGCTGGTGCGTTTTGGTAAATGTAGAGCATATTCTCATTTTAACCATATTTACGAGCATGATCGAAATGTGTTGCTTCAGTCCATCTCTGGGATGTGCTGATCAGTCTTCGGGTTCCTATAGAGAACGTTTCTCTTGTAAATTTTACTAATTTTAGCATCTCGTATAAAATGCATCATTTTTGACCCACTCCGTAGTATTGTACTCCGTAGTATTCGTAGCATTTGCATATAACACCAAATACAGTACTAACAACTAAATTAATTAGTCACCTTCTTCACTGACGAGCCACGGGGTGACTAAGTATAGACATGTATTGTATTGTATTGTATGAAGGAAGAGGCGAAACAAGACATGTTTAGTGTTGTTGTTACCATTGTTTTAGTTATTACTTGCTTTAGTTGTTGATTGTTTTCCACTTGTGTTTGTTATAGTACAGAGTGATTTAGACTTCATGTATACCCCAGGTTATTTCTAATTCTACTTCGTTGTTTAGACATTGAATTTAAAACTGTTTGAGTATTAAAATTTACATATATGATTAACATATTCTATTGGTCTTCTTGCAGCCTATTCTTCCTCGGCCACTCTCCCGCACTGACAGGGGGGGGGAGGCTTTGCAAACGTAGGTACTTGTATTAATCCCCATGACTTCGTAAGTAGATAATAAAATTTCGTACAAATGTTGTCCTGAGGGTTGACTGAGGTTCTGATCACGAAGCTGGCAAACGCGTTCGGTGTTACCGTCGACCACAATAGGCGACGATGAGTATGTGCGAGAAAAGATGCAGAATAACTGGCCGCGTTGTACTATTGTGACTCCAAAAGTGGAGTGGAGGTCGATTTTTTCGCCCAAACATCGCCTGTACTGTTATTTTGGACGCTGAGCACGAATATGGTATCCAATTTCGACAATTTGGCCGCTTACGATATTTCATAGTGTGTGTTCGTGAGTAAGGATGGGGTTGTCATGATCACTGATTTCGTCCTTTCCTCGCCTTAGGAAATTATTTAGACTGCTGCCACGAATCTGTCATTTCTTTTTCTAAATTATCCATTTTTCGTGCACTACTTTCCATCTCAAAGTCGAAGACTGGAAAGCAAGTCTGGTCACATATGTAGGTGAAGAAAACTATTCTATGTACTCAAACAGATAAACTTGATCACTCATGAAAATGTGGAATCACGCGATCACGCGAAAACGTTTACTAGATTTGCGATCAGCATTAGACGACGTTTGGGCGAAACCTGCTTTCGATCTCCGGAGTTTTGGGAGTACAAGTCCCTAAACCTTCGATAAGCAGAGAGTGGTGGGGAGGCGATGGGCAGCAGGGGTGTGTTTAAATTTTTCGGAAAATTTTTAACGACCACTTTTTAACGAAAAATTTTCGGTTAAAAAGGTAAATAAGGTAAGGTAAATTCGGTAAATTCGTTAAATAAAATGTCCCTTAGCTGCATTCAGTTTTAAACCACTGGGGTGCCTCTCGGACAATCCCCCACAGCGCTCAATAGGTCACTTATAATATTCCCACGGGAGGTTCATTGACCTCCCTTGTGAGTTGACGCGAAGTAAGCGCTGCAAGCGCGGCCCTCCGCTGCGCACCTGCTTCCTTGTAAACGGCCGTCGAACGTGCTGTGGCCATTCACGTGAATCGCAAGTGATTAGGGTTATGCCTGCACACAGATATTTTTACCTTCAGTATACTACGGGAGAATCTTCGTTTTGTAATTTCTACCCCAGTTACAACAAGGGAACGATTAGAGACGAAGGGACTGCGGTAGGGAGGTAGAACTTTTAGGGGCCTAGAAAGCTCCTGCTTTCTGCCAGTAAAGACGTTGAAGAAGAGAGGAAGAGCAATGGCTATGGAGTACAAGAGCCAGTCATACTCCGTTTCCTATGAAAGTGAGCCATCCCCATTTTCGCTCCAACACTGTCCAAGTCGTAGTGTCTTGTCAGATTAGATTCCAACGCTGGTCCGTTTCTCTTCAACGGAGCTAGAACACAAACTGAATGCCATTCATAAGACTCCAGTGCGCCCTTTCTGCACCAGATCGCCTTTGTGTCATTTCTCCGCCCACGATAATCATTCTTTTACCACCTGGAAGCTTCACTATAACATAAGGAAAGATAGCAACCTATAGAGAAAGACCTATAACAATCTAGCTCTGCCTACCCAAGGTGTTTCTCTCTTCTCGGTTCACGAATTCTTAGGGAAGCAAAGCGTGCTTCATTGCCATTATACCGCTGTTATTGTCCCTTGGTCTCGTAAAGGAAATGGATGGAGCAGCCATCCATTTCCTTCACAGTGGGTAATAAAAAATAGTTAAATATCAACCACTGGGTGACGACAGTAAATAATAGTGTTCATTTGATTATTCGAATATTCGACCATTCGAAATTCGATTATTCGAAATTCGAAATTTTGAAAATCGAATATTATTCGATCATTCGAAATTCGAAATTTTGAAAATCGAATATTATTCGATCATTCGAAATTCGAAATTTTGAAAATCGAATATTATTCGATTATTCGAAATTCGAAATTTTTTCTCAAGGACAAAGGTATAGTATATACATAGGGTTCCGCGTGTCATATGAGAGGTTCGCGTTTTGCAAGCGCGATCGTAGCCTGATTATTTCTCTTTCATCGCGGTATATGTGCTTGTCCCGATGTCTGCGTTGCAAGCCAGGAATGTTCGTGTTATCGTGCTCCTGCCTAATCCGAATTTCTTCTGCGTGACATGTATCTTGTGCCGTAATCTGTGACCCGGCAGAAAATTTTGAAATCGTGTTCAGAGAGATTTCAATACCTTTCCTTTTTAGTATGTGATCGTTTAGAGTGCGAATAAATTTGCAGATCAGGGCAGCGACTCTCACTGCTTTAGGCCTCTGTTATACTCCCGCGGGAGCATCCGCGGAACGTCCGCGGACCAATGGTGCACGGCGGAGGCGGGCGTGGTGGGCCGCGACGAGTGGCCCGGCGCGGGGTCCCGACGCGATTTCCGCCCATCCGCGGAAGCTCCCGCGGGAGTATAACAGGGGCCTTAGACATGGCACTGAAACGCGCTAACTGCAGCAGTTCTAGGCAGAGAATGTTATTTTTGGGAGCGACCTCTAGTAAAACAACTTCATTGCTCTCTTCTTCTTCTGCAGGATCCGGTGGAAAGGTTCTGATGAGTTATATATTTGTTAGCTTCCTTCGCTGTTCCTCATTAAGCAGCCATTGTGGACCCGATATCCAGTCACTGCCAGCAAGCCGCTCTCCTGTGATTCCTCGAGTACCAGTGTCGGCAGGAGTTTTTGCTCCAGGGACATGATATATTCGAATTTCGTGTTCTAGCTCCGTAAGCCTATTTATTATTGTTCGTATTCTGTCACGCTGGTTAGTGACGAATAGCGGGAGCTTTCGTGAAGTGTGAATCCAACTTAGTGCTATAAGACTGTCGCTGACAATGCATATTTGGGGGACGCCTGTTTGCAACGCTGATGAAATGGATTCAGTTAAGCGTAGTGTCAGTAATATTGCTAGCAGTTCCAACTTAGGCGTAGAAAGCTCTCGTTTCTTAGGAGCAAATTTTGTTTTGCCGCTCAGCAGGACAGATACTTCCTGAAAATTACAATCTACCATATAGGTGCATACGGCCATTGCCGTGTTGCTAGCATCCGCGAATACCCAGAGTGATTTTCCTTTGAGTTTCGTGTGGGGCCCTAGGAGGTAACGTGGTACTTATATGTGGGCGTTGTCGATTTCTCAGTTAGCCAGCTGCCATTGGTCATTCAGTTGTGGGTTAACTTTTAAACCCCATTCTGCTGTTGGTTGGAGCATGTCACGCAATAGATGCTTTTGTTTGATTAGCAGAGGTGCTCTGAAGCCCATGGAATCGTAAAGAGAGTGATGTTGACTTAAGAAATCTCGTTTTGTATTTGCTGCTACTTGAAAATTTGTTTGGAAGAAGAACGTGTCGGTGACGGGGTTATAATTCACACCAAGAAGCTTCATGGGCTCGTAAGGTGCCCTGTCTACAACACTGTTGTGAGAGTTGACCACCTCGGAGTTGCTCACAAATGCTCTGAGGTTCATCCCAATCTGTGCGAAGAGCGCCTTAGACTGTTTGTACTTTTCGATAGCCTCTTCCGGTGTAACAGCGGTCATCAGCACGTTATCGACGTATAGATAGCGTTGAATCTCATTTGCCAACTTAGTGCTTTGCTGGTCCAGATACGCGGAAATTACCATGTTAAGCATACTAGGGGAGGCTGATGTGCCAAAACGGACACGCTTCCATCTGTATTCCACTATATTATCATGAAACGGGGGGTAGTCCGAATCTCGGAGCCAAAGAAATCTGCAGAGATTCTATAGAGATTCACAATGGGATTCTTGTATTCGTATTTGCGCAAATGCAGCTTGTATACCTCCAACTAGAATAATGGGCAGTACTCTACATGCTATGAGTATGTCATGGATTTTGTTTACAAATGTGGCTCCTGTGGTGAGAACGTCAGCGACAGCCGACCCCGATGCTTCGACGATGCGACAAAAACAATTTTCAAAGGAGTGCTCTTGTGTTTTTTCCACACCCCGGAGTGGGGCATATAGTAGGTTCCCACTGATTCAGGTACGGGTTCTTTCACTTCTTGGATCACATCGTCGTGTAGGTACTGTTTCATGATCTTTGTGTACCATTGTCGTTGTTTCGGATGCGTATTTAGATGTTTTACCTGTGCAATCAGTCTTTTCATAGCCATGTTACGATTGTTTGTTAGTTCTGTTATATTTTCGCTCACTGGAAATGGAGCCGTAACGCAGTTGTCGTCATATCGAATTGATTTCGCATATTTCGAAAGATAGGAATATGTTGCTTCTTCGTTCAGGCCCTCCTTTGTTGAGAATTCTTCTAGTTCGAACATAGCCTTAGTCATATCTGATTCTGTCATGTTTTCTAAAATTATTGTATTGCACGCCTTGTGGGTATCCTCACTCATGTCCGTATATCCAGTGGTATTCCCTCGACCGTAAGCTGCGAATCCGAAGATTGTCGTCGCTGCGCGCAATCCTGTTGGGAGCTGAACAGGCGGAACGATTTCAGGAACAAATGCGCCGTAGAGGTCGATTCCAACAAGAATTCGAGGAATCAGGTGCTCCCCTTTCAGTCGCGTGTTAGCCAGGTGGACAGAATTTTCTTCCATGAATTGTATGTCCATGTCCATAAAGTGCACTACAGGAAATCCTTTGTAAGCGTAGGTTTTGTCTGCATCACGTATTTTAGCTCTCTGCCGTGCGCCGTTTGAATAGTCAGCTGTACGTGATAGGAAGTGAAGGTTTCGGAGATACCACTAACACCAGACAAAGTGCATTGATCGGAGTGCAAAACAGGCAGCGCTAGGTGTTCTGCAGCTTGCTCTTGCACTAGACTTAATTGCGCTCCTGTATCGATGAAAAACAATGCTCTCTCATAGGAGTTTTTGCGGTGATTCCATACGAACCCTTCAGCTGTCATCAACACAATTTGATCGAGTTTGTTGGAAGAGTTGTAAGTAACGTTGGAGACGCAGTTTGCGGTTGAAGGACTTCTATTTTGTGAATCTGTGCAAGACTCGCTTTGCGGAAAAGTGTTGTCATGGTGATATACTGTGGTAACATTTATATTTGACCGTGGACGGACTGGTTTTTTGCAAGGTGTTGCTTGTCACTATTAGGTTTTTGACTTGGAACACTCGTCAGTTTTTGCAAGCAAAACGATTAATCGTGCGGTCCACATATGGTGCAGTTTGGTCTTGAACATTCGTTGCTACCGGGTTCTTAGAGAAACAGTTCCAGCACAGACTATGCTCCATGGCTAACTTGCGTCGATCGCTGGGGTTGTGAACAATGCGACATTGGAAGGTATTGTGGTTGTTTCGCCTGCAAAAGTAGCAAATTAGATTGTATCGGACGTTTCTCCCTCCGCGTTGTGAGGGAATCGCGCTAGCAGATTCCGTGTTGCTTCTTCCTAGGCGCCGACTGATGTATTTATATCTGTTAATCACGGTCTCGAGGTGATCTAGAGTCTCGCCTACTGTGAAAAACTCACCGTCTTTATTTTCTCGTAGAAACTCTTCCACTATGTGTTTAGGAAGCTTCTTTAGAATGGATCTGATCCACATTGGGTCGGTTGTGCTCACGACATCATATCCGGACGAAACCATTTCGTTAACAAGGGATCGAAGTACATCGAACACTATTTCACTGTTGTTTTCGTTTGCAGAGCGTAGATTGAACAGTCGTTGAACTATATTCATGCGAACGGTGATGGCGTTATCGTATTTCTTTTTTACTGTCTCGACCATCCAACTATAATTATGTGGTATCACTTGTATTCCTTTAATGGTAACTGCTGCTCTTCCTACTAAACTTTCCTTGAGTAGAAACATTTTTTCCATAACGTTTAGTGTTGGATTATCGTGAATCATTGCTTGAAAGACAGCCCAGAATTCGTGGAATTCTTCAGCATTTCCCGCGAAGCGTGGCATCGATATTTGTGGCGGTTTGATTGAGCCGTGGACGATTTGCGATGTGTGGTTGGAGGGATTTACCTGGTCGGAGATTTCGCATAATGTGAGTCCTGAGTCAAGCGGTTGTACTCCATGTGAGGCTATGTGGTCAGTCGCGTTTCCTTTGATTGTCTCTGGCATCGTGTGCCTTGGTTTTTGATGCGCTTGCAGCTGGGCTTGGCCCGTTCTGCCATCTGTCATCACATTGCTTCGTGCAAGTGTGTTTTCATGTCTGACTTCTGCCGTACGAGTCTTCAACGCGCATAGCATGGCATCGGCTTCCGTTAATGTCATACGCGATTTCTACAGATAGTTGCTGAAACTCTTCCAGAAAGTCTTTTTTATCTGTTTTTTTGACTTCCATATAATCTTGCTCAATGGTGTCGAGAATTGCTATGAGCTCATCTTTCGAAGTCTGAATGAGTGAGGTTGCGCTCGCTTTCAAGAGTGGCTAGAGTTTTCGAGCAATAAACGCTTTTTTCATTTGCGTTTAGAGGGTATTGTGGTTCGCTTGTGAAGCCTTTGAAGGTGTCAAGCTGCGACTTTAGGTTCAGTGTCGCCCGTCGAAGACTATTTTCGAAAGAAAAGAGACATGACTACACTCTTTTTTGGTGTTTTCGGTGTTCTCTCAGATTCCTTCCGAGTGTGCAGCGTAGCTGGCGTTTGTCTGGCTACTGGCCTGGGTTTCTGCTCCGGCTTTGAGCAAGGAGCAAAAAGCGGGCAGCACGTCTGATTCGTGCTTCCGATGCACCAAAATGTGCCCTTTGGCACGTTGAGAGTGTGGTTCAGGGGAGATTCAAGTCGCGTCAATAACAACGGCTTTATCTCTACAGCGGTCTGCGACCGCACACAACAGCTACAGTGCAACAAGTGCCGTCGGAGGGCGGGGCTGGTGCATCGCTGACGCGACAGCAAGTATCCTACAGGGCTTCGAACTGCGACAGCTGAAAATCGACTAAGTGAGGAAGTTGGAGGTAGTGGAAGAAGCGGAGCACGAGTTTCAACCAGAAGAGGGCTCTGCCGAAGTCACGATGCCACCCACTAACCAATGAAAGCACAATCACGTTTTTGGAAGGTTAGACGATTTTGGAGGAAAAGGTTTGGATGTACTAGAACTGTTATCCAAAAGGTTGACAACCGGGGAAATGGGACTGCATCGCGATTCTAGGCTTGGGCTGCAGCGGGGTACCACTGGGCAGGGACTGTGAAGTAGTCTCGCAGCAGAGAAAGTACTAGCCACTGCATGAGGTTTTTCTGAAAAAAGAAATAAATGAAACTGAAATATCAACATCTCCATCATGACACATTCTGGTCGCTTCGAAAACACGAGTGGAATAGCATTCCAGGAAGACCTAGGCCCATGCACATACTGTGATTGATCTTTGTGTTTGCGTGTATACTTGGTGCTGTAGGTTTTTCACAAATATTTCATATGTCATCGTATTTTGCATATTTGGGACACTGCTGGTGTACCACGAGATGTCTACAAGGAATAAGAAGTGAAAACATCAGCAAACTCTAGAAAAGGTTTACATATGGAAATCCGATGCTGTGGCAAAAGTGCAAAAAAAAACGCGGCACAACTGAGAAACCGAACCCTCGACGTCACTACCATGAGGCATCCCACTACCACTGCGCCATCCAGGCCTCGAAATAAGATCCTTGCTATATTGAAACTCTTCAATATGTATTGTATGATTCATTATGTAATATGTAATGTGCATTAATTTGAACAATTTTTTATCTGCTAGCTGATCACACATTGTAGCCTTCTCCGCCAGCCAAACATCTTGATTTCTCTGAGAAAATGTCTTGAGAAGCTGCCCGATGTTGCCATTTCTCTCATCGCACGTTCACATCTCCTTTGCACAAACAGTACTTATACGTCGCGGCTATTGAGCGGTAGGTTGCTCACCATCTCCTTTTCACTAATTCTTTTAAATCTTCATTTGCACTATAATGTAGGTTTAGGGTTTTTGCACTATAACTCTATCCATTTGCACGATAACCTGATATTGTTAAGGCACAAATTTTAACTCTCTTCTATAAATGTCAATTTTGTATTTTTGTATCTGTATTTTTTATGAGTGTAGATCATCAAAATTAATCAATAAACGTTTAATTACCCAAGTTTGAGGTCAAACAACCTGCGTGGCAACGTATACGATTACTTGCGCTGTCGTGGTAAGCTCCACGCTGCGAACCCTTAACCATTACACCCTCCTACCTGTTTGCCTCAAGGATTTGGCAAAAGCAAAACATGTTTTGTTTCTATTTGGAGGACGGAGATTCTTCCTATCGTATTCGTTCTTGCCCTTGTGAGAAGGTGCAGTAATTATCATAAGCAAGAACTTTTGTAAAACGCTTAAAGGTCATCACTTCATATGCTGGTAAACTCGAGACTAGCAAGGAGACTATACCAACTGTAGGTCTGGACTCTGCTGCAGATGTGTACGGAACCCTCTAACAATTCCATAACAGCAAGCTTTAACGCCTTGAGGCCTGCGCACACTTTTGCGGCAAAGCGGATTATTATTAGGGTGTGCCACACGGAATATCGCTTCGAAAAAAAGTTTTAAAAATGAATACAAAGCAATTAAAACCAAAATATATTTTCCACAATCATCAACAACCTTCCGCCAACATAAACGCAAAGAATGGATCCCGTCTTTAAAGAAATGAGCTGGCAGCGAATCGAGGAAGTTGGCCACCCAAATCCGGATCTCGTCGTATTCGGCGAACTTCTTCCTAGCCAAGGCATGCTGCATCAAACGAAATATGTGGTACTCGGATGGGGCAATGTCAGTGCTGTAGGGCGGTTGAGGCACAACGGTCAAACCAAGTCTCTCGATTTTCTGCTGAAGGACTTTTACGATATCCTCGCATTATCATGCAGCAAGTTGGTAGAGGACGTGTCAACTCTATTTAAATTTAAATTTGGGGCAGGATTTGGTGTAAGACAAGCTCTGCTGCAAGCTCCCGATCCGTTCTTGTGGATCAGCTTCAATGGCTGTACGTGAAAGGTCGCTATCCAGGACAGGCGCCTGTCTCCCGTGCTCTTTGTCTTGAAGGCTTTCGTCACCAATAGCAAAACGTTGAAAGCAACGCTCGCATTGTCCCTTGGAGACGACATCTTCGCCAAATGCAGCTACCAACGAACGAGGTGACTCTGCAGCGGATTTCTTCAATTTGTAGTCGTAGGGCAGGCACGCGAGCACAATCATTTTCTGGTCCTTTGTAGCCTAAAGGCTATAATTTCAGAAACCGTTGAGGGAATAATGTAGAAAAAACATGAAATTAGGATGCTGATCACGAATCCGGCATCAGTTTTTGACTTGCTTAATCTGAAAGTCAAAAATTCTCACTTTTTCTACCTTCAAAGAGCTCGATGAAAGTAAACGACATTGGTTGCCGCGTTTTTGTTCAAAAATGTGTTGGAAATGGGGATAAAGTGTCCCACTCAAGATAAATCGCCAAATGCAAAAACACCAGCACCAGGGGAATCGAACCCATCACCATGCACCTGTGAAGCTACAACACTACCACTACGCCAACCGAGGGGTGGCAGCAGGGCGTCATGAACTTCGCGCAATGCGCCACATCTTCCAGTGAAACCTCTTCCATCGAGCGCGTCGCTCCACTTTTTACCGTAATGGAAGATACCTAACGTAACGCGCCTACTTGCTTGCTAGAGTCGACCACATGCCGCCTCAGAGGTTACAAAGATGAAATGACATTGAGACCAAACTAATTCTCGTCTGCGTCTCACGTTTTCCTACCATCCCTACGCAATTTTTGTACCTTGAGATGGTCTCCTGGTAAATAATGGTCAAATCCCTACATTATGTGACGGGAACGGTAACAAAACTTTGAATAATCTCTAGGTAGAGTCCATGGCTGCTCTTCGTTCTCATACTCTGAACCAGAAGCAAGATTGATTCGAAAATCGTAGAGGTATTGTCGTCGATGGCTCAGTAATCTCCTGATCCTAATGGACCACCGTAGCCAAGAGGACCGACCTGTTGTCGAGGGACATTTATTACAGCAGAAACATTACAACAAAACGTTTCCAAGTATCATTCCATCAAAGAATGCAACACAGACACCGATAAGCCGAACGAAGGTCCGTATTATGACTTGGTTTGTTTTGCTGGGAAGGAGGCGTCGTACCGTCGTTTTATTTTCAATCTTTGCAGGTGTGCCCTCGACAGTGTGGTGACTTGCGCACAGCTTTGTTTGCTGAATGAAATGCGATATAAATGTAGCTGAATCCTGCAAATGTTTGAATTCTGTTTGCACTGCTGGTAAAAAATTAAGATGTTCTGAGAGCATTGTTCTAATAATTCAAGGTCAGATTCATCAACGATACCACCGGTACCATCTCACGGCGGACTGACCACATCGACCTACGTAGTAAGTGATGCACAGATACAGATACAGTTATACAGAGATGACCCATATATCATTACCAGCCTGTAAGCGGTTGATGAATCTGGTCCCAGAACGGTTTCAGTTTTTTCGATCTTAGTAGACTGGCGCATTCGTTTACCTAAACCAATGTCACCTGGAGTTCCAACGGCCGCCAGCAAAAGACTTGTAAGAGACTTTAAAAATGCTGACTTTAGTAAAATTATAAACTATTTAAAGAATGTTGATTTCTATGGTTCACTTAATAGTGTAAACTCCGTGGATGAAAAATATGAACTGTTCTTTGCTGTTTTAGGACATACACTAAATCTCTTTGTACCGTTTAAAATATCAAAATCTGATAAAACCCGCCTTCATAGCTATTTAGTAAGACTAGCTGTAGAAAAAACTCGAGCTTGGAACATGGTAAAAATACGTGGCAGCTCTAGGGATTGGGATACTTACAAAAGAATAAGTGGAACACTTGATCGTAAAATGAGGAAGTTCAATAATGCTGTTGAAAAAAAGGGCCATTCAGTCTGGAGATAAGAAATCCTGAAAAGAAAAAGAAAGAAAGAAAAGAAAAGAAAGGTAAAGCTAAGGTATTAGCTGAGGCATTCCAAAAAACATTATTTCATGTTGACATGGATGTTGGTCCTTCTGAGGTGACTCCAAGATTTCTTTTGATGAATGATTCGGTTTGGTGTTACGAGGATGAAGTTCTCTCGCTTCTTTGCAAATGGCCTAAGTCTTTTTCTGATACGCCTGACCACATTCCACTAAAATTCATTAAGCAGGTTGCTCCAATTATAGCAGGGCCTCTTACACAGATATTCAATTTGAGTTTCATGAGAGCAGAGGTGCCAAAAAGGTGGCGTACATCCATTGTGACCCCCTATTCCTAAGAAAGCTCTACATTCTAATCCTAATAATTATAGGCGGGTTAGTATTACGTCAACATTTGCAGGAGTATTCGAGAAGATACTTAAAAAGAAGATAGTACGTCATTTAGAGGATAATGGCATCATCTCTGCCATTCTGCTTCCTGACGTTGCCGAGTGCGGTTGCCTTTAGCCGTGAGCTTTTTGTTCTGATCATTTTCATATACATTTCTTTCAGTTCCGGTCTATTTGAGGATTCACTTTTGGTTGCATCGTAAAGGAAATGGCTAAAAATCGCAAAATCGAACCTAAGCAGAATACGAAGCCTGATTTGCCCTCTGATTCCCGGTCGAAGACTGATTCTCAAGGACTTTCATGCCTTCGTCAGATGTTGCTGTCAGACATCCTTCAAGCAATTATGGCACGTAATCAGGATCCAATTATTAATGAGATGCTTCTCGTAGCATGTGAAAAGATATCTGTTGAATATTCTGAGGCCATCGAAGCTGAAAAACGCTCACGTAGCATAGTTCTTTCTGGGGTAGAAGAGGCAGCTGACAATCTTTCCCCTTACGAACGTCAAGTTGATCTCGATGTTAAGGTTTGCAATCTCATGTGTGCTTTAAAAGTTGAGTGCAAGCCAATGGAGGTTTTTCGAATGGGAAAATCTGACTCCAACCGTCCGAGATTACTTAAGATTGTGCTACCTACTACCCGACACTGGCGACAAGCACTTGCAAACGCACGACTTTTGCGTGGCATAAATGGAATGGAGCACATATACATTAGGTGTAGCATGACAACAGAAGAGCGTAAACGTGATTATGAGCTGAGACAAATGGCTAAGGAAAGGAATGCTAACATAGGGCGGCGTGAGTGGGTAGTTTATCGCAGCGAACTCAAACATGTTTCGGAATTGCCTAACAGACAATCGGGAAACGTATAAGCTTGCACGGTAATTGGCCCCCTTTTTCTGTTGTCTCATGAATGCCCGTAGTCTCTCTAATAAACTACATCATTTTCATTCCTTTCTCTCAAATATTAAGCCCGCCGTAGTTTTTGTAACAGAAACCTGGTTATCTCCAAAAATCAACGACTCCGAAGTGACTGCTGATTTTCCTTATACCATTTATCGATTCGATCGTCCAGCGAAGAGAGGGGGTGGAGTTTGTATGTTATTTTCTAGCAACCTTTGTGCACAAAAAAATGAACCAGTTTCTTGTTTAAGAGCTGATGTTTTGTGTGTTGATATGCTATGTGCAGCTACGTCAACTTTCACAAGATTTATACTTGTCTACCGCCCACCTAATTCACACAGCAGCGATGATGACTCCTTACTCGATGAACTCCGTGCTCTTTGCTCGTCTGTTGTGGATACTGTTTTACTTGGTGACTTCAACCTAAAAGTTAGTTGACAAGACTGTCGACCGCTCGACTCCATCGCCTCCCGATATTTAAGCTTTTTCGATAGCTGCGGGCTAAAGCAACTCGTCAATCAACCGACACACGAAGGAAACACACTCGATATCATTCTTACCACCGCTGATAACATATCAAACATCGAGATTCTTCCTTCTCTAGCTAATTCTGACCATAGCGTTGTTGGTTTCAAAATAAGTGCCCCTCGTCTATCCTCCACACTGTTACCACTGCCAGATTTTCTCCACACTGATTTCCGTTCACTTAACGGATGTCTTGAAAGAGTTGACTGGCTCAGATTATTCGATGCGTATGAACCAACATCTGATCTCTACAGAAGGTTCTGTACTGTACTCTATGACTTGCTGGGAAAATTTGTACCATTTAAAATCAGACAGCCCTTCTCATTGAAACTTCCGCAACACATACTTAATCTACTAGCACAGAAACAGAACATCTTTTCCAATTCTATTAACCCTATGCAACATCCATTATACAAAAAAGTATGCTCCGATATTGACTACCATCTAAGAAGGTTTTTAGATTACAAAGAGCGACGTTTAGCATCTCGTCCATCCATGAAAAGCCTTCACCTATATATTAGAAAGAAAATTAAAGGTCACCAACAAGTTCCTGTCCTTATAGATAGAGATGGCTCAATGTGCATTTCCGATTCTTCCAAAGCAAGTGCTCTTGGAAATTTCTTTTCAAATGTGTTTTCAACTGAATCTCTTGAATCTAATGAACATCCTAAGCCTACCTTTCATTTAGTTACTGCTACATGTACTCAAGAAAATCTATATATCCATCCTTCTGCTATCACTCGAATACTTAAGCATATGAAAATTTCCGTGACGGAACCTTATGATGGTATACCACCTATAGTATTCAAAAAATGCGCTCTGTCCATTTCAAAACCACTTGCATATATTTTCAATGTTTCGTTCATGTTAGGAGAAGTGCCGGGAATTTGGAAGGAGGCTCTGGTTACAGCCATACCGAAAGTGAATAACGCCAAACTAGTATCTGAATACCGGCCAATAAGTATCACACCGACACCTATCAAAATCATGGAAAAGATTATTAAAGAACGGCTCTTGTCATGGATCCATAAATTCCATCCGTTCCCCTCTGAGCAGCATGGCTTCCTAAGTGGAGCTTCCACTACAACAAATTTGGTGGACAGTTTGCACGATTGGACATCAGCTCTGAGTAGTGGAAAATCGGTTGATGTGATCTTTATTGATCTAACTAAAGCATTTGACAAGGTGAACTACAACAAACTTATTCACAAGCTAAAGCTCCTAAAGATTCCGGATAATCTGTTGAAGTGGATTATTTCAAACCTTTGCGATGATACATGACGGTTAAACTTGGTAATGAATACTCTGAAAGACATCACTGCACTAGTGGCGTACGTCAAGGCGGAGTAATCTCACCTTTACTTTTTATTGTCTACATAATCGATCTACCTAAGGTGCTCGCGATTTCAACACATGTAAAAGTCCAGATATACGCTGACGATGTCAAAATCTATGGGGTTTATGATGAAGGGAACTGTGATGAAGTACGTTCTGCTCTAAAAAAATGTATGCAACTTCTAAACGAATACTCAGTACAATGGGACCTCACGGTAAATCTGAACAAATGCTCTGTATTTCACATAGGAAAAGGGTCTTGTAATGAATACTGTATAAACGGAGTCATACTTACGAAATCTGAAATCGCCAAAGACCTGGGTGTTTTGATGGATACAAATCTAAGGTTTTCAGAGCATATCAACTACACTGTAAAAAAGCTTATGCAGCGCTTTTTTCTCTTTTTCGTAATGTTCATGTTAAAGATCCAACACTACTCGTTCGTCTGTTCAAAACCTACGTTTTGCCACATCTTGATTACAACTCTCCAGTATGGAATCCCTGCGCAAAAAAATACATTCTCCAACTTGAAAATGTCCAAAAAACATTTACAAAAATAGTTTTCCACAGAATTAATAATTACTCTCGACATGTTAACATACCATGTTATTCTGACAGACTAAGATTACTAAACCTGCAAAATTTACAATGCAGAAGGGCAATTGCTGATCCCGTTTTTTGTTTTCGAGTACTTCGCAGAGAGACTCGTCTTAACCCCAATAAGTACTGGGTTTACAGACCACGTAGCGAGAGAAATGGTAGTTTCACCATTCACTGTAAACATCCAACAACTAAATGTCGTAGAAAAATCTTTAACTCACTATTTTGTCGAGTTGCCAGATGGTTCCAGCGCATTCCAGCAGAAATTTTTTGTTCCGAAAACAGCTACATCTTCAAAGCAAGGTTGGAAAAGCTCGATCTTTTGCAAATTCTAGGAAATAATAATGTCTAACGATGATGTCTTTGATTGCAGCCAACTTTCACTTTTATCCTTGCCATGGTTTGTCAGAGACAATCTGCCGGCCCCGCTCTTCATCTTGCAGTCCAGTCTTCAGGAAGATACCAGCAGTCCAATGAAGCAGTAGATTTTTAAGAATACAGTTCTTAATCATGATTGTTAATTACAATGAGTGTTTTTCTAACCAACATAATAATTCTCAGATCGTAGGCGAGTTCATTGTCTTATGGATGATATACATGTATGTATCAATGTAAAGGCGGCGTCAGCAAGAGTAGTCCCGGGTTGCATTTAATATTCTTTATACATTTTCTTTTTCTTGCTTTTGTTCAACTTAAGCGAATCTTGTTCTCCGTACCGACGTCTTTCGTTCGTGCGTTTGAATATGCGCAACTCCCTTCTATGCTACCGCCTGAGGTGCGTACCAGTTTAAAGAGGCCTTTGAGATACATGGCCCGCCTTGGGGTCGTGTACGTAGAAGGTCGTAGACTTTGTGCATCTCATAATTCGCATGCAAGACGTCCTCGCGAAAAGAATTTTATCTACGCTTCATGTTCTTTTTATTGTTTTCAACAGCCTTTGCAGGTTATTTTTTTCTTCCATTGTAAGAAACAATGCGGACTACTCTTCGACAAACCTCTTTTTCCATTAACAATGAACCAGACAATGAACTCACAACGATCTCAATTTATTCAATTTCAAACTGGAGTTCCCACATTCACCAATGGATTGAAAAACACTCAAACTGAACATATGTCATGTATGTGGTCTGACGTAATCTACAGTATTTGTTTTGTTTATTATTTATGGCACACATTTTGTGTAGTGAATAAATAAAAAAATAAATCTCAGACTCCCAGCATGGTTTTCAAAAGAACAAGTCAACAGTGACTGCCATGCTGCAGTCCATTAACGATTGGACCACAGCTCTTGATGAAGGAGCAGGGGCAGAAGTTGTATATGTGGACTTTGCTAAAGCTTTTGACAGGGTCTCTCACAACAAATTGTTAATAAAGTTAAATGAAGTAGGCATACATCCTAGAATCGTTTCTTGGATCAGATCATTTCTGACCAACAGGACATATACTGTTAGGGTTAAATCAAAATTTTCAGGGCCAAGACAGGTTATTAGTAGGGTTTCTCAAGGAGGCGTTCTTTCGCCAGTGCTGTTCAACATTTTCACCTACGAATTACCCGAAATTGTGACAAATAGCGGAGTTAAGTGCACTGCCTTTGCTGATGATCTTAAATTATATCTTCCTGTGCAGTCTAGATCAGACAAAGATATTTTGCAAAACGCGGTGGATGATGTATACCACTGATCATTGAATTGGGGCCTCCCATTATCTAACGAGAAGACGAAAGTCCTCCACATTGGTCAGACTAGAATGAATTTTAAGTATAGCATTGAAGGCGTAGAGCTTGAGGAAGTCCAGCAGATCACTGATCTAGGATTTTTGGTAAGGGAGGACCTCTCCTTTGATGCTCACTGCAGAATAGCAGGTCAAGCAACCATTACGATGTACTGGATCTTCAGAGGCATTGCAACTAAAAATCCGCGCATCCTTCTGGAAGCATACAAGACATACGTCAGACCACTGTTAGAGTATGGGACGGTGATTTTTAGCCCACTCAAACTGAGCACTACAAAAGCTTTAGAAAGGGTTCAAAACAATTTTACCCAGAAAATCTTTGTTAGGTGTGTAGGATTTAGTTATGATAGAATACCATACAGTAATGCTCGTAGTTTCAACTTAGGAATTGAGACCTTAGCCTGCAGGAGAAAAAAGTTTGACCTTATTATGCTATACCAAATTATGTCTGGTCAATCAGGTCTTAAGCCACATATGATACTTCAACTGAGAACGTCAATCACAAGGGGTGGTTCCTGTAAATTGCATATTAGAAGATCAACGCGAAGCATTAGGCAGAGGTTTTTTGTCAACAGAGCCGGGATCGAGCTTGAGAATCTATGAAGGGCACACAATATACCTCTAGATTTGAAGATTGCAAAATTCAAAGCTCTCATAAATAGGTATCTGACATCTATATAGACTCATGATTTCTTTTCCTAAAGTTCTGCACGTTCGTTTTGTGAGTTGTGTTCTGTTTTTTTGCTTTTCTGATTGTTGATAATGCTGATTTCACACAGGCTTGCCTGTGTAATAATTAATAATAATAATAATAATAATAATAATAATAATAATAATAATAATAATAATAATAATCTGGATCTGAAATTGCACCATACAAAGTGTCGATGCTAATTACTATGGCAATAGCAATTCAAGTGTTTTTTATTCACAATTTTTTTGCAGTTTACAAAGAAATTTTGAAGCGTTTTAATGTTTCTGTGCCGAACAAAGTCTTAGGTGGATAAAATTTTATTGAGCGGCCTAACGTTTCGATCCATTCGTCATCTTCAGTGGCCTAAAAGTGGCTCAAGATTTTATATTTGTTACCTACTCTGAAGCGGTCTTCGAATCGATTACGGAGTCTGAACCGAAGGTTTGACTCGTTGAAGAAATAATTTTTCTTCCTGAAAATACCTTTACACATTGAACAGCTGGCACAAAAATCCATCGCTTTGGCTCTATCGAGGAAAAAGGCTCGTAATTACCAGTAATATGCATTGAAATTCGTGGCCGCCCCCATGTGTACTCTACGTGTTTGTGTTTTCATCAGGGACGGACTCCAACTGCAGCTAGAAAAATTAAAAACATCTCGTTACTAACCAGCCCTTCATAACGGCGCTTATTCTCATCACCCTGCTGATAGGAACATTATTGAACAGATGTAATAACAGCGCGAGCGGGTAGGGTGAATTTGTATATAAGAGAAGTGCGCTTGTGAACAGCAACATTCCAGATGGCTTCGTTTTGGAGCGCAGCGACTCTGGTGAGTATGAGCGTATCACTTTCTGGTAATCACCTGCATCGCTTGTCGCCCTGTTGACCATAGTGTTGCTCAAGTGGGCGGCAACTTGGCGTTCTTTCGTCATCTCGAGGAATAAAGTCGGTGACAGCTGTAATCCTGCAGGTCTCTGTCAGTTGCTCCACATGACCGGTCTACCTAATTTCCTACAATGTGGCCCATGCGAAACCTCGATTCTCGAGCGTCGACGAAGCTCGGAGCTCAGGAGGCCTTCTCTCACTTGCGTGAACGGCGTCACTCCTAGCATCGTTCTCTCGATTCCTTGCTGGGTGGCGCTGATCGCCTTTCGAGAGGACGATGCTCGGAGAAGAAGAGTGGAACATGGCGTTTCTTTGAACTAGAATTGGACATCAGAAAATAGTCTGCTTATCATGACATCTCTTCGTTAGGTTCAGCTACAGTCCAACTTCTTACATGCACAATGCTCAGCCAGCATTCGCTCCGCCTAACTAATGATCGGTGTCTGAGCACGATGTCATCATCGTAGCGAAGATTCCGCAGTTGGCGATCGTTGGCCTTCAATCCCATGTCTTCCCTGTCGCGCATAAAGTTATCGAGGATGGCGCTGAAGAGCTTCGGAGATGTGGAATCCACGTGCCGAACACCTCTCTTCACCAAGACGACGTCGGCGTTGCAGAATGTTGAGATATTGGTCGTTAATTTACGGTCTAGCACTAGTGGGACAATGATGTGCTGAGTGGAACCTTCGTGTGAGCAGGGCTTCGATGACCTCTTCAGTTTCGGCAGCGTCGAATGTCCTGTCACCTTCAGAATGACCCGAATGAATAGCTTGTAGACTGCGGACAGCAGACAGATAATTGACGATAGTTGACAATGTTGTGCACGTCTTCCTTCTTGATCTTTCTTTCTCAAGACGGTCTTGCTGGTCTTCCACTGGGATGGAACCTTGTAGTCCGGCAGCAGGTCGCGCAGGGTCCGACGAGATGGCGTGTCGGATCTCGTCCAGCGGGTCCGACGAGATGGCGTGTCGGATCTCGGAAGGGAGAACAGAGAGGACGACGTATCTATCCTGCGGAAGATGGCACAGAGGCAGGTGCGATGTGATAAAATCTTGGTTTACCTTCTTGACTTTCTAAAAGAATATCACGACAAAGGCATTGAAAAAAATTCTTTCCAAATATAAAGGAAATTCGAAATAATCGTGTTTGACGACCGCAGCGTCTTTACGTTACAGTTACTCGAACCTGGTGTGCCAACATTTTGCATTGTTTCTGGATCTGACTAGAATTTCGGCGGTGATGTACATAGGCTTGGTTAAAGAAAATTTCACATATGCTATTCAACAACTACAGTACCGCCTCTAAACATTCAACCAAATGGCGTTTGCGACGCAAAAACGCGTTTTTTGCGTCGCATCATGATAACTTCTTCCAAAGTAGAGGCTTCCTCATAAAGTCTTACACAGGCATTTACCATTGCCAGATCTATCACTTGGCGTGCGATAGCCATTCGAAACTAGGCGGAAGCGTGAAAACCAATGCTGAAATTAAGGGTGCCCTTAATTGCTTTGACCTGACCCACTTCCGTCGCCGAGTCTCGCTTAATTATGCCCTCTGGCAGAAGTGGACCTGTCCACTTGAATTCTAAAAAATCTAAGCGTTGCCAAAATCTGATCTTATAAAAATTTTAGGCTTTGTCTTACAATGGCGATCTATTTGATACCAAATTTGCCAGAAATTTTTCCATTTACGGGATTCAGTGCAGCCTTGGTTGCCGATTTATTCAATTTTTGCTACTTATTTACTATCGTTTACCTTCTGCTCGAGAGTTGGTGTTTTCTCATTTTCACGACAGTGAATGGGGCACTACAAATTCCAGCATTAAGATTGTTTGGGTCGAATTGAAGAGAGTAACCAGCCGTCAAAGTGGTAGGTCAAGACTTCGTGCAAACACAGCGCGTGGAGGCTATTTCGGGAGTTCATATCTGTGACACGGCGCTGGATATCAGTTCTCAAACTAGGTATATGGTCAGATAGTGCACCAAGAATAGTGCCTAACAAGAATGATGAAGCTAGCGGACCCCAATTACCAGAGTCAATCCTTCGAAAATGCAGTCTACATCAAACCGACAATGGGATTGGACGACCGTAACTGCCCAGACTTTACAAACTTCTTTCTGTGTTTTCTTCTTTCCGTTCGAACAATGGGCGAAGGGTTCTTCCTTATCCCTATCCTATCCTTGGTGCGCTATCTGACCATATACCTAGTTTGAGTACTGATATCCAGCGCCGTGGCACAGATATGAACTCCGAAATAGCCTCCACGCGCTGTGTTTGCACGAAGTCTTGACCTACCACTTTGACGGCCGGTTACTCTCTTCAATTCCACCCCAATAAACTTAATGCTGGAATTTGTAGTGCCCCATTCACTGTCGTGAAAATGAGAAAACACCAACTCTCGAGCAGAAGGTAAACGATAGTAAATAAGTAGCAAAAATTGAATAAATCGGCAGTCAAGACTGCACTGAATGCCGTAAAATGGAAAAATTTCTGGCAAATTTGGTATCAGATAGATCGCCATTGTAAGACAAAGTCTAAAATTTATATAAGATTAGATTTTGGCAACGCTTGGACCTTTTAAAATTCAAGTGGACAGGTCCACTTCTGCCAGAGGGCATAATTAAGCGAGACTCGGCGACGGAAGTGGGTCAGGTCAAAGCAATTAAGGGCACCCTTAATTTCAGCATTGGTTTTCACGCTTCCGCCTAGTTTCGAATGGATATCGCATGCCAAGTGATAGATCTGGCAATGCTAAATGCCTGTGTAAGACTTTATGAGGAAGCCTCTACTTTGGAAGAAGTTATCATGATGCGACGCAAAAAACGCGTTCTTGCGTCGCAAACGCCATTTGGTTGAATGTTTAGCGGCGGTACTGTAGATCTCCACTGCAACCTAATAGATTTGTTAGCTGCTTCTTGCTGTATGCAGGTGAGAACATTCCATAAATACGACTTGTAAAAAAGTGGACGTAATGCTCCCAGAAATAAGGAAGCTCAAGGAACAGTAGTGAAGACGCTGAAGTGGGTCGCCAATACTTCCCGATCGGCCTTCAATATTGTCATCTAAGTCGAACACCAAGTGTTGCCGGTTGTAATCGATTCGATTACTGTACTTATATCGGTTCCGATTTACAGTAGTGACAAGAAAATAATACGTGGATGAGTTTATGAGCACAAGGTTATTAGAGGACAATAAACGGTATTTACATAGACCGAAAAGGGAGTGCAGTCAGAGCAGGAAAATAAGCGCTTTGTCTTCTTGGGAGGCCTGTTCATGATATTTCCACAGGCGTGGTCACCGTTCCTTCCTTGTTCCCCCGTCGGATTTGGTTTACGAATGAGGGCCGTCTCTGGCGTATCCGCAGGAGCGCGTCTCTAATGCAACATGGGACACGTTCCGCCAACTCTTGCTCTTAACGAGGAACATGCAAAATACACCGGTTCCGGCATATTCTGCATCTGTTCATACACGCAAATGTTCTGACGAAAGAAAGCGAATAATGGAAAAGCCATGACGATGAGCCACTTAAATTTGTTGTTTTATGTCTCCTACTGGCATGTGGTTCCTGGAAAACATACCATTATGCAAGCAGCAGCCAAATCTTGTCTCCTGCAATTTCTTCCTACAAATTTAGTTTTGCTAGTGCTTACCTAATTGATGTCTGTCGTGCTGCCTAAAACGTAACAGCTTCCAGGCGTCTGTTTAGTGACCTTTAGGCCTATGTCATACCATCGCTCTTCGCTAGCGAAGGCGATGGACAACTAACATAATTGGGGAAGGGACGGTATCAGACGTTGTGGAGGGGCAGACGCCTGTAGCAGTTGTCCGATCCACCGCTAGCGAAGCCTCGCTAGCGGGGTGTCATACTTTCGAGCGATACGGCATCGCTACCGATGCGACCGCGTCGCTGAGCTGAGCAGAGCGTCGGGCAGCATCGGTAGCGATGCTACGACGCAGCTGCACACAACGCTATTAACTGCGCGCCTATTCGCTAGCTTCACGCTAGCGAAGAGACTTCGCTCATCGCTCTGTTCGTCGCCTTCGCTCGGGGTGAGCGAAGGTATGACATAGGCCTTAGGAACGTCTGTAAGCTACGAAAGATGCATGCTATTCCCGTTTCTGAAATTCAGTCTTCTTCCACTGCACGCCTCCGCGACTGGTAGCGACTACTAAGAAGGCGACGAGAGCGTACTCTCACTCGCGCGCTGAGCCAACTTATTCGGCCGACAGCCGTCGGATAGCAGCCGGAGTGCCTCTTTCTCTGCACTCTGGCCTTTTCGCTCGCGTGGTTGACCTGTGCCCCTAAGGACACTGAGGCAGGGGTCCCGACAGGATCAGACCCGAAAACCTGAAGGACCTCGCGCCAGCGCTCAACAACACCCTGACGCGGCTCCTCACACGCTACCTCTCGGAGTGCAAGGTTCCATCTCAGTCGAAGACCAGGGGGACCGTCTTGCTGTACAATAAGACGGGCACGCGCATTTCCTGAGCGGAGGGAACGGCTGTGTTGTTTTGTTTTCTGCACAGAACTACTCAGGGAAGGCAAGCTTGAAGATGTGGCTTAAATGCATAACTTACTCTGTTATCCGCGTAACCTTGGACCAGATTCATCGAACGCTTACTGGCCGGTAACGGTATATCGGTTATCGAACCTGTATCTCTGTATCTCTCTGTGTCACTCACTACGTAGGCCGGTATGGTGAATCCGCCTTGAGATGATGCCGGCGGTATCGTTGATGAATCTGGCCCATGGATCCTTTCCCCTGCTGCTCTGTTCTTCCCAGCTAGGGTTTTATGAGTGAACAATTTAAAGGACAAGAAACAATACAAAAAAGAGAACTGAAAACTGACATTTGTGCGTGTCACACGTCGGTGGCACGTGACAAAGTTCAATCCGCGGCTTGTCGAAATATACTCACGTGAATTTCTCCTAGGTAAGATCATTTTTGGATTTTTGTATCTTTTTTAGTTCTATGATTCCTTTTTGTTCATAACACGCAATGTATGTTGATGCTAGCATTGAATGCTATACGTTGTGCCGTTTGGGTTTTATGGCCACATGCTGCCCCCCCCCCCCTAAAGGGTATTGCGCCAAAAGAGGCTACGCGTAGGATCTCTATTCCTAACTAACCGTTCATACCTTGTTTGTTCTCAACATTGCGAAAGAGGCGGCAGATATCCAAGCATTATTAAACACCAGTCATCGCAGTTCCCTATATAAGAGAGGCTCTTACAAACATTGAACACTCAGGATGGCATCCTTTTGGAGCGCAGCTGTTCTGGTTAGTTTTGACCGCTCACTTTCTGGGGTAGGATTCATCAGAGACTTACATAACTTCAACAGAGAATTCTCAGCGGAAAACTCAGATAACGCGGCTTATCGCTCACCATATCGCTTGATAAGCCGCACTATCAGTGATTTCGACTGTAATTTTCTCTGTTAAATTGCTGTAAGTCGCTGATGAATTCGGCCCTGGTCACCACCTAAGCGCATGGAATGTGGCAAGGTACGTCATTATTGATAACAAATTCTGCTTTCACTTAGCATATAGCGCTCGAATAAGCCACAACATTGCTGAATCATTTGGAGCTGTTTAACCGTCCTAAAACTACTCACTTACCTAGCGGTAAATTTGACAGCCTAGCAAAGTTGCTAATTGTATTTGCTAGCTTCCGCTTAAGAATAAAATTCTTCATTTGTTCAGATCGGACTCTGTCTTGGTGCAGTTGGT
Source organism: Heligmosomoides polygyrus polygyrus (assembly GCA_947396885.1). Lineage (NCBI taxonomy): Eukaryota > Metazoa > Nematoda > Chromadorea > Rhabditida > Heligmosomidae > Heligmosomoides > Heligmosomoides polygyrus. The sequence goes on along the minus strand of OX377202.1, from coordinate 97,893,565 downwards.
GCAGATAATGCGCCCGCTATCACAAAGTGGCCTAAATGCGAGACGAGGGGCAGCTTCCAAGAAGACCTCAAGTTGCAGTTTCTTCTAAAACTCTTCTCCCATGATTCGCTGAAGGATTTACTACCATCGCTAGTGAGTTTATCAAGATAGGGACCCAGAGAAGAGGCAGCATCGGAACAAATTGGTGCCGACTACAAGACACAAAGACACTAGAATTGCTCATTGATATCGCTCTGACAATAATTTTATTTCAACCTCATATTCCATTCAGGACAGGTTTTCTGATTTTCTGTATAAATATATAAAGCAGGCGGCAAGGTTGTACTAGTAATTGATTACTTTGTAGGAATACTTCTGTGGACTCGAGCACCATGCTGGTTTGGCGATTGACTTTCCTTTCATGTGCGAGCATGAAACGCTCTTCTGCACAAGATTCACAAGGTGCTCCATAAGTTTGCTTTAAGCAACTGTGCCAAAAGTACGAGCAGGTAAACAGCAGTGAAATAGCTGGCACACGACTATATCCGGAAAAGGGCAAAGTGAAACGCAGTCGGTTTAAACAATATGGCATTAATGACCAATTTGCTTCAGTGAAGAAATAGAGGCGGCAGGTGGCTGGGTATGACAAACAACAGTAGAGAGGAGGCTTTCCGGTGAGGAAGCTTCTAGCTACTAGGTTGATTGTTCCAGACCGAAGTCTGACAGCGAGACGGTGGAAGATGTCATGGTCACTGCTGCAACGACTATGAAGGATGAAGTAGGAAAGGTGGGAGAACGTTACTCACCGGAGTCACGTCTGCAGTGACTTTAATTTCTTCTGGTTACAGAACGGAGGAGCTACTCACTTTGGCTGCAACTACCGTGAGAAAGGCAACGATCACGTGGTTGTATGTGTTTTTAAGAAGTAAAGAGCAAAGCTGTTTTCAATGCACGACCATCTTTGTTGTGAAGCCAGTCCATCAGCATGTTATTACGAATTGCAATGAACGTTTTGTGACAACTGGGGAACATCCATTGCAATACAAATCCATTACAAACATACAGAAAGGTCACGCACGATATAAGATTCGCAATCCGTGAATTTCTCCACAAGCTGCAATGCTTGTGACAGTGGCTGTTTCAAAATTAATTAAAATTAAAAACAGACTAATCTGTTTAAGTGCAATACTGATTCGAGTATTTGCGACCAAGGATTTTATCAAGTCAATCAATCAGCGTATAGCATTTTGATGTCGGATTTTGAGACTTGCTCCTTCTTTATTTTTAAAAAGATAAAATTAGTAATGGTATAGTGGTTTTATCAGCGCTCTGCTCCATTTAATATTCAGGCCATTTTCTTTAAGCATCACTGTTATAGAGCGTAAAACGTAGAACATTCGTTGAGCCGAAAAGTGATACCAAATAAGTTAATAAGCAGCTCAAAAGATTACAGCGATTGTGGGCTTTTTAATGACCAGCAGAAAAGAACATAGGAACAGTTAAGCCAAAAATGGTATAAAATCAGTTCAGGACAAACCATTACAGCAAAAGTTGGCTTTTTAAAGGTCAGAAAAATCGATTTCTTCTTTGGTTTGGACAATGCACAATGGATGTTGTTTCAAAGCGATTCTTTGTAGTCCGTTTGCAGGAAAAGAAGAAGAAAAATATTCACTAGCCAGTGTGATAAAATTTGTACAAATCATCATGAATTAGATCGGCTGTCATAAATGAGATCGTTTCATGAGAAGTTCTTTATTCTATTAAGTAACTTTTTTGATTCCTTAGTACTCGTCAATGAAATCTCTTGAAATGCAAAATTCACTTTTTTATGTTGTTACTGCCAAGCTTCGACTTTCGATGAATATTGTCATGACTATTACTGTATTCTTGTTATAGTCCTTAACCAAGATTGTTATGCACTTCTTTATTTGGCTCACGTTTCGGCGAGTTTTGCTTTTTTCAGAGCCTGGAGTTATCGGAAGCATCTACACGACTACCAGCCTCTCAGACAATTCATCGGGTGAACCGCAGACCAAACCGTCCCTAATCAATCTAGCTGTTCAAACGGCGGACGTCCGGCGGGGGCGTGGCATGGGCGTAACACCCTGCGTTTGCCCCGAAACAAATGCGGAGTGCACGCCGTTTGCACAGAGAGATTGATAGGGTCCGATTTGATCTGCCGTTCATTAATCAGCCATTTGACTTCACTACCACCGACGCATCGACGCCGATCCTAGTTCTACATTCCCCTTGCATTCTAGTTTACTGGTACTAAGCGGGCTGGTGCCAGCTCCGAGATTTCACATGGTAGTGGAACACTCACATAAACACGGTTTCTGTGTACTCCCCTGCTGACTTGGAAAGGAGCGCATAACTAGGCAAGCGAAGGAACTCCGTGATCTGATTTAACTTACTCGTTTTAAGACACCTTGTCTGTGTACATCGGGCACCAGACTGCTTAGTACTAGATATTTGCGAACAGCTCCTAATCTTTGTGTAATTTTTGAATACTGCTATGTGTCATTTAAGAGAGAATATTTCGTTTCATTAAAATATATTGCATTTATTTGTTCATGTTGATTTTTGTCATATTTGTCAAAAAAGAGAAACTGAATGACCTTTACCAACAGCTTCTTCTCCTTCCTCAATTTTTCGCACAATGTCATGTCGTTCGATAGGAATGTTTTGTGCTCTCAGAACATATGTTTTGTTTTTTGGCCATTCAGAATTTTGCCATTTTTTGGTTATCAGTTCCTGGCTTAAAATGCGAGGAGCTGCTGGTAAAAATAATTTATGTCTTCTGAACACCTCACCTTAAATCAAACCAAAATAAACGGAATATCCCAAAACGCTCTTGTTGAGCAAATCATCGTCTTTGGAATGGTTCATAACATTGTGCAAAAATTCAAAAATAAGAAGAGAGAAGGTGATGTCGGTGAAGGTTATTTTTAGGTATTTTTACACATTTCCACTTTAATGACCTAAAAATTCAAAAAATTCAAAATGGGAAAAAGCGAAACATACCTTCTGATAGAGCAAATCGAGGGGATGTTTTCGAAGAGATGTGGCATAGTGCAAAAATATGCGAAATTCGTAACATATTTTTTTAAAACGGCGTGGACTTACCTTCCAACCTAATATACAATTTTCATGTCGAATTGAACACTTCACGTCAAATTGGACAGTCTTCCAAGCTAGCCTAAGACTTCTGAAATCAAATTGAACGTCTTCCAAATCGAATCGAGCTTCTTACTGGTAAAACTACAGACTCTCCGAGATGGTGGAATAATTTTTCGTTCAAAGACAATTTGGTATAACTTTTTTGAAAATTTTTACAGCAGATGTATAAATTTTTCATTTTTTGAGAAAAAAACAATAAGTCAAGCTTCGTTTTAAAGCAGCAAGACGGCAGTCATTTATTGCATTAAAAACCAGATTGCAGCATGCACTGGAAAATCTCTTCGCGATTTTATTTGATTGATAGTGTAAATGCTGATTACAGGAAGCATCAAAGTGAGAATATGTGCGCCTTTTACTATTGCTTTTGTTGTATCGCTTACAGGTGTGAAACTCCATGTAAACAGCAAATTTGCTATCGATCGAATAAAAAACGTGTTGAACGAGTTCATGGCACAATCTTTTCTTTTGGTACTATATACATGTACAACATACTATCATGGTTACTATCATGCTATGAAATAATCCGCTGAGAGCTGACTCATAAAATAGGGGGGGGGGAGAGGGAAGTAATCAGAAAATAGCGGAAATTGGCGAGAAATACCTAGACGTCTTCTACGTGCCTGGGGATTCAGAAGACGTGCCGAAGACGTCGCTAAAGGTGTCTGGAGATTCAGAATAGTTGCCGAACGTCGTCCGCTAAGGGAGTATCATTGAGGGGAACCAGTTCCAGTGAGAGGGGACCAATAGGGAGGGACTGTATGGGAGACTATCAAGGGAAGGGTCTGAAGAGTATGTCTGAATGGGGGAGAGCGAGTCATATAGGGAGAATCCCCACCCCTTAGTTAGTATGAAAATGTGTTTATTTTTTGCCAAGTCGTTAAACCCATGGAGTAGGGGGTTACAATGAAATAGGGTGCGTCACGTAGTTGGGGGTTTTGTACGCCCGCGATGCTCCTACCGGCAAGTGGCCTTTGCAGACAGTGGCTCGGAGCGCAGGTGGGTAGTGGGTTGACTCATGTGAGGGAGGTGAGGGGTTTGGTTCCTCTGCGCTGCCGGATTTTTGCATTTCAACTGATTGGTTGAGATTTCGTTGAACATCTCCGAATGCTCCAGCTACGTGCATCTGGGTCGCGAAGTCAGTATGGCCAACGAACTAGCGCCAGAGCTGTGCAGCGAGCGGCTTGGAGAGCTTTCAAGAGCGTCGAAGAAGTCGTGAAGAAGACGAAGAACGTCCGACTCCGTGCCCACCTATTCGACTCTACTGTTCTTCCTGCCCTAACATACGCCTCAGAGACCTGTGCTATACGAAATCAGGATGAACACGCGATCATCGTCGCTCAGCGTGGAATCGAGAAGACGATGCTCGGAGTGATACGACCCACGCAAGTGAGGGAAAGCCTCCGGAGTTCCGAGCTTCGCCGACGTTCGAACATCAGAGACACTGTCGCATGGGCCAAGTCGTCGAAAATTAGGTGAGCCGGCCACGCAATTCGGTTCGCAGACACCCGCTGGACGAGAGCCGTCACCGAATGGATTCCGCGGGACATCAGGACGGCAACCAAAGCGTTGGTCGGACTTCTTCGTGAAGTCCCTAAACGACCGATATGACACTCATCGTGCCACTCCAGCGAGGAGGATCCATTGGAGCACTCTGGCACACGACAGGGACGAATGGAGACGCTGCTGGCGCCCGCTCGAGGAAGTCGATGATCAACGGGACGACAGGTGATACAGGTGGAATCTGCGACAGAGTCTAAAATTGGTTGCCTGGCACAGTTGTACCTTCACAACCCCAGAGCTCGAATGGAGGTCGAAAAAATTATTAAGCCAAACTTCGCCCAAGGGGGTAACATGAGGTGCTGATGACGAAACTGAAACCGGTCTTTAAAATTTTGGCCGATTACGGCAGGTTACAGCAGCAGCAACCTTACTCAACAGCACCGCATCCTACCGTACTCTACCGTGATACCAAAAACGAATGTCAGATTCATAATCAGCACCCCAAATATTTCCCTTGGGAGTTTCGGGTGAATAAAAGTTGCGACCACTTCTCGACCTCAGGCGGAGCTGTAAAAGTGCAATACAATAGTGCCAGCTGTCTTTCTGGGTCATGCTTTGACCACAACGTTTGAAGCTTCAAAGTGAACCCGCCCGCTGTCGGTGTCTTAACTCGGTTAAACGGGGTGGATTCGTTGACATTTCGGTGAGGGTCTAAGCAGTTCATGAATAAGCTGCGAGAGTGAAGTTGTCAGTTGTAAACGCACCACGAACCTGGCTAACATAGGAAAATATGGTCAGGCTGGATGCGGGAATCGTATGAACACCACGGCATGATTAAACAAGCTTGGTGGCGGTTATAAACCGCCGGTCGTGTCGTCGTTAGAGGTTGTGAACCGCCAGTCATCTATATTGGGGTTATGAACCGCAGACCATCAGTGGTTGTGGACCGCAGACGTTAAGGTTGTCAAACGCCGGTAGACTGACGGATATTTCGGGGCAAACGCCAGGTGTTTTAAGACAATACCGCCCACTTCGTCTTGTCGACCGCTTGTGATCGAGATTGTGACCGGCGCTTGGTCTGCGGTCCACCCGCCAGAATGTCAGAGCTAATCATCATTCCATAGCACAGGCTACTAATCTCAGCGAAAACAGAGACATGACCCGACACCACATTTTAAATGAACGACTAACCTTTGTGGTGGATGCGGAAACCGACAACCAAACACCCACAGGTGGACGTAGACGTGGGTGAATGAGTTTCAGCCCCGAGACAACCCGACTTAGTCACCCTATGGATAAAGATCATGAAGACCAAAACTAACAGAGCTGTGCGAAGGGTGCCAGCTCTTGTGTTACTGAATTCCATAGATCGCGGATCGTCCCGACTCACGTGGTAGCTGAACAAAAGTTCTCAGGGAATAAGATACCATGAAGCAATCAATGTAGAAGAGGAATGAGGATCGTACCTGACACTAGTTGATTGGATGGAATATTTGTGATCGTTTGCACTTGCGCGGCCTACCTAGGCATCGACTAGAAGAAATCACATTATCGAGTTCTCGAAGCTAGCGAAAACTCTGCCCTCGTCACTCTTATACATATGGCCCTGTCCATTCGTGGGTTAGCTTCGAGTGAGATGACCTTTGCTTTTCCGAAGGCGTTTTCACGTATACCTGGCCACCGGTTTTGAAGATATCAGACTTATCCGTTCTCCATTTGGCGTCGTAAGCCGTTTTCATGCTTGTACGAAAGATGGTGAGTACTCATTTATGTAATCCCTCGCTAATGTCAAGCTATCTATCAATTCAGTTTTACAGTCGTCATAACCGACCATATAAGTGGACAATTGCTTCCTAGGGATTACAGGCGAAGGTTACGCTAGGTCATATCTGTACACCTGATTGTGGGGACTTTCATCCGTGGCTGTCTGTACTGCACCTACTGCACGGGTAAACCACTGCTGGCAATACTCTTTCTTCTCCGTAGGAATAGAGGTCTAGCGTTGTTCTGTAGAACGTTCGAAGACTCATTGATTGGGTCTTGAAGAGCTGACAAAGTGGGAGTTCGAGCAGGTCAGCGCCGGTAAGGCACATTACAACGGATATCAGTTGAGAGAAGTTAGCGATCGGGAGCCGGAGGAGGAGCAATATTTTGCGATTTTTAACGGCACAGGCGGAAATTAATTGAAAAGAGGTGAACCCGAATCAAAACCGGAAGATATAAATAATTTTGAGGCTGGATCATACATCATTGAAGAAAGACGCAAACAGCTGTATTACATAGTGAAGAAGCAGAAGCAAAGGCTAAGCCAATTGGAGGAAAAATTGTTTGCTCAAATTACTGAGATACTTCGATTACAAAGAGCAAATAAAATGCTGGAGGATCGATTTGAAGTGGTGTACCGATGTTGTGGCAGGCTGACTGGAATGGGTAACCAAGCTAAAGTCAGCCATTGCGTTCTTCCACTAAAAGGTCTGAAACCGATGAAGAATTCCTCAGTGCTACTAAAGACAAGAAGAATTTTCGTAAAGAACAGACGAAGTGAGAGTAAGAACAAGTCATTACAACGGTGATCCATTGATCTTCTGATGGGGATCAGGTGCCGGAGGAGGGAATATTTTTATGATTTTAACGGCACAGGCGGGGATGAATTGGATCAATCCCATTAGCTACGTACGCGTACAGCAACCATTAAACTGGAATATCTCTCGATGTTTTTTCTGAGCATAGCAGCTCTTCATTGCGATTAAGCTGGTTTTTATTACATTGTTTTTGTTGTTTTTCTGCATTTCTAACCGTTCTGCTTTAGCAACATGTTTTGCTTAGCTGCTTTTATTGGCACACCCACCTTCCGCAGTGTACTAAATAAATAAATAAATAAATAAATAAGTAGGTTCGTTTCGCTCCATTGGCCCGCAGAACTATCGCAGGAGCTGCATCCTTCCTTAAGTATTGTTCCAACGATCACGTAGGTCACCCACTATGATTCTGTAAAGACACTTAGAAACGCTCCCTACATAGATCCTACGCACAAGATTACATGCAGTACTTATGTTGAGCAACGATGCTTAGACATAGACTTAGTTCCTCCCTATGCTGTTGGGCATATCGGGCGACGACTTCTCCACTGATGCCTGTTTTGGGCCAATTCTTCACCTTCGTCTCTGATACAGTGCCGCTGCTAAACATGCAACCAACAACGTTTGCGACGCAAAAACACGTTTCACATCATGATAACTTTTTCCAAATCAAAGACTTCACAAAAAATTTGAAAGGGCTTTCATCATTATGCATTCTATCACTTGGCATAGAACTGTTATTTAAGGGTGACCGGAACCCTGAAAAGCTATACCGTAATTAAGCAAGCCTTGAACTGCCTTGACCTCACCTGCATTCGCGCATGAATCTCGGTTAATTAGGCCCTGTGGTGGAAATGGACCTGCCCTTTTTTTTTTCTTTTTTTTCCTGAAAAAAGTAGATGTCGAGCACAATAAGAGGATTTAGACTGAGGATCCTTCCTTTGAAATATACGAAATCGGTTGAAGCAGCTGCAGGCTTCCTGCACATTTTCGTGCCAAATTTGGTACAAAATGAATTGTCGCAGCCAGAGGAAGGTCATAAATGAAAGGAAAATAAAAGTGAATTAGGTCCAAGAATTTTAAAATTCAACTGGGCAGCGCTATTTGTGCCTAGGGACATAACTAAGCGAGACTGGCGGCGGTGTTGGGTCGGGTCATAGTATTTTGTTGGTGCATAAGTTCTCGGACATTTGGGGCATGAAATATTTATTATCACAACATGCGAACAACAATATCAAATCATTTGAAGTGACCACCCTTTACATCAGTTGTCTTTCGCCAATGTGCTGGTAAGTCATGGATGCCTTTTCTCTAAAGCGTGGCCGGTTGTGATTCGAAAAATGTGAGCAGTGCCTCCTTGACATCCTCTCGGTTCCTAAATTGCTGGCCGTCCAAATAGCGTTGAAGGCTTGAAAACAAATGATAATCAAAAGGAGCGAGATCAGGTGAGTAAGGTGGATGTGGAAGAACGGTCCATCCGTGGTCCGCCAACTCAGCCGCCGTCGCTCTAGTAATATGCGGTCTAGCGTTGTCGTGTTGAGAATACATCTTCAGTTGCTCTCCTCGTGTGGTTTGAAGGTGGGCCCTCAACTTCCTCAGTTGGTTGACGTAAACCTCATTATTTCAACGGAGAATTCACCAACTGCAAACTTGGAGAACCACTGGTACACAGTACTTCGCGGAGGAGCACTCTCGTTGTAAACATCCTTCAGGCGACGATACGATTCGTTGGCATTGAGGCCAGATTGATGCAGGAATAACATGACGTGCCGAATATGCGTCTCAGTTGGGATGAATTGCTTAGCCATAATAGCTGACGTTAACAACGCAGAAGTGAATGTTAGGAACAGTTTTGTAGCCCTTTCCTTTCTCTATCGATCGATCATTTACTCGTTGATACATGTGAAAAATCTGGCGGGAAAATGCGCTTTCAATTCAGGAGGGATCAAATGTCCGAGAACTTATGCACCAACCTAATAATTAGGCCCCCCTTAATTGCGCCACTGGTTTTCAGGCTTCCATCCGTTTTCTAATGGCGATCGCATGCCCATTGGTAGGTAAGATGACGGCAGAAGCTCTTGTTAATTTTAGTGAGAAAATCTTTATTTTGGACAAAGCTATCATGATGCAACGCAAAAAACGCGCTTTCGCATCGCAAACGTCGTTTGGTTGAATGTATAGCGACGGCACTGTAGTGTTAAGTAGTTGAAGGTCCTTTTCGATTGTTCTCCTCCATGTGTTTCTCGGGCGACCGAGGCTCTGCTAATACCTTCAGGAATCCAACAGATGGTCACTCGAGGAAATCGCTGCTCGGGCATTCAAAATAGGTGTCCTGCGAGGAGTTTTACGTATTTATGCGATCAGCAGCAGGCGACCGGCAACAAGGCACATGTGAAAAATAGAAAACGCGAAGCATTCGACATTCTTAAACTCCTCATACTATCTGTTTAAAGGAATGTCGAATGAAACAATTTTATGTGCGTTTTCTTGCTTTGAAATGAATGAACAAATGAACTACAGGTGCTATTGTTGTGAATGATCCAAAAAACGAATCAAACTGTTTGCTCTCAAATAGTTCGATTCGTTTTTAATTTCCACTTACTTTGAAGTGTGTGGCGCTGAGAGTATCAGTATTTCTAGGAAACTGCACTGCTCAAAGTTTTTTCGGAGTTTCCTTACTTTTACACAGCTCGACTTTATGTAGCACCAACTTCTCACCAATTGTTTCAAGACTTTTATTGAACCAAAACAAGGAGAAGAACACGCTTTAGGATCGCTTAGCTTTCCAGTGGTGACGACGAGTGCATGTAGCCGTTATAGCTCACCACATAAAAAGGCATACAACCACATGATTGTTGTCTTTCAGGCGATAGTTGCAGCCAAACCGAGTCAAAGTTTCTTTCTGTAACCAGCAAAAACTAAAATCATTGCACATTTAGTCTGGGGAATGATTAGCTCCACCTTTCCTACGGCATCCTTCATAGTGGTAGCAGCAGTGACCATGACATCTTCCACCGTCTCGCTGTCAGACTTTGGTCTGGAAATGGTAACTACTATTAATTTGTCTCACAGATAAACATCTTCTCTGGTCTATAATACCACGGTAGTCTTCGCCCCCCCCCCCCCCCCCCTTCCCCCTCACTTAATCTCCAAAGGTGTCTTTCTTGATGATTCTTAAAGTGAGGTTTTCTAACGCTAAACCTCAGTGTTCTTTTTCTTATCTTTCATCCTGGGAATTCTGCATTTAGTTGCTAGCTTCTTCGTTAATAGTTCATTAGCTTGTCAGTTTTAGCATACATTTTCTGCTGAAAACACTTGGGTCACCTTGAGAATATTGTACAGAAGAACAGCGAATCCGTGCACTGCTGAGGATCTTTGATCACCGAAAGAGCCGTATACTCGAGCCCACAGTCATAATCCTAAACAGTTGCTGCTTTATCAATAAACAAGTGCTCCAACACGCCTAACGGCATGTCTTGCACTTGCGCGCTTCGCGCGACTTCGCAGGAAACTTAAAATTCGCTAACATCTAGGAGCTGCTGCATACTTTATCGGCATCAAGCCGTTCACCACTTCGGTACTTTCATCATAGACATTTTCTTCAGACCGTCCAGTAACGTCATTAGTTTGTGCTGCGCAGTACTCCTGTCCCTCAGGTTGCTCCACGCGATCATTCTCATGCTCACCAGCTTGCGTTTCCAGATATCGTTGACACGTCTTTCGAATCCGGACCCTAGGTTCCCCCTCACTTTTTTCTTCTTATTGGATCTAACTGCTGGTCCGCCATTACTGGTCTTCCTCCCCTCTTTAGTTCCCCTCTCCCCACCTTCCTGGTCCCAACTCCTGGCACACTTCCTTGTTTCCACTATTGACCCTCCTACTGGTCTTTTCCTGCTGGCTTCCCCGTCCCGGTTCCTCCTCCAGGTTGTTCTTTTACTTCCTGGTCGCTCACCTGGTCCACCCTAGAACCCCTTACTTCCTTTCCCTACCACCCCTTATTGGTCCTTCTATGCTCACGGCAGACGTCGGTGAGGACGCAGAGGAGTATTTCGAGCGGGTAACATTTTCCGTTCAACATGGGATAATGCTGAATTCTGAAAGGGGCTACTCGTCTCACGACTTCGGTGACACTTCTCCTCATTCTAGACGCTTGTTGTGCGACATAGTGGACCCTTTGCAGATACCGCTGTGTAAAGCAGGAGGAGGCTGTGGTTCCTTTGCTGCAACAGCACCCCATGTTGAACGGCAGACGTTGCCCGCGCGATATACGCGGCACATGTTGAAGGGCACGTTTTGTCCGCGCGTGATTCGATGAGGCGTATCTCACGCAGGTTTCTAGAGATAGAGAGAGGGAGATACGTCCCATCAAACCGCGCGTGAAGGCTAGGTCAATTATATACTCAGGGACGGGGGGCAGGCTTCGCGCGGCAGGTAACGCCCCCATCTCCGGAGCAAATCAAGGGAGCATATGCTGAGGGACTCCACCCTCGATCGTGATAGGTCGGGGTCGGCTGTACACCAATCACGATCGGGGGTGGAGTCCCTCAGCATATGCTCCGTTGATCCTGCTCCGGAGATGGGGGCGTTACCTGCCGCGCGAAGCCTGCTCCCCGTCCCTGAGTAGTGGTAGATAATCTCTCCTAGGTTTTTTCATATATTGCTATATCTTTATGTAAGTAATGTTCAATTCTGTTTGGATGTTACAAATGCTCTGACACATTCAACGCGTCCTGCGCCCTTGCAGGCAGCTAACCTATGACAAATCGTTTTCGTCAATATTAGAATCTTCAATCCCTTGAGACAAGCTGCATACCATAGCTTTAAAGCAACAACAAATCTTTCCACACTTGGGGACAGATACATCAACCGGTTAACGCTCTCTAACGGTGAAAATACCGTCCAACCCTTGATATGATATTCATCAGCATCAGGTTTGGCGGTATTTTCACCGTTACAGGGCTGTAAGCGGTTGATGAATCTGGCCCCAGAATGAATAAAGGCTACCTCCACGCTCCACCCTCCAATGGTCAAATCCAGATAAATTTAGTATTATCGATAGGTACTGAGCACCTAAATGATTTTGCTCACTTGCAGGAATGTCTACTTATCAAAATGGAGGTCGAGTCGTAGGATCTCTACCGTGGAAGAGACCTTTATTAGATTTCATTTCACTTCTATTCCGAATGAATCTACGACGCTTGAAGAGCAAACTACTGTCAGAGCAACCCCAATGAGGCATCGCCACGCAGCAGTTTTAATGTCTTTTATGTCTGTAACCGGTACAAATCCGTTCTGGTGCATCATCTTCATTGAGTTATTTCTGCACCAGCACAGGGCGTGCAGAATATGTTTATAACATTTTCGAATTCTTTGCTTGAATCATCTTTGATATTAAAACTCATATTCCGAGATTCCCATTCCATGTCTAACAATATTCTGACTTTGTATATGTCATTTTCTTAATCATCAACTTGACCCTCTCAAATTGCCATTCTATTTCACTTATATCTCACACTTCAATAAAACCTCCATAACGCTTCCTTTCTTATATAAGTCTGCCATCGCTGTAGAAAGTATGTGCAATAAAGAATGCCGTCCATTCTTCCAAATCAAGTTACTCTGTCTTGAAAAACTCACAAACCAAGCAAGTAAATCTTGCAGCGAATGATGAGAGAAGAGCTTTAGGAGAAACTGCAACTTAAGGTCCTCCTGGAATCCACGTGGCTTCTCGCACTTAGCCCAATATGCGACAGCGGGCGCATTATCTGCACCACTTGCACCAATACAGACGGCTATCTAAACGAATGAGCAGAAAATCTTGGTTGTATTCTATACTTCGGACCAAATCGAATAATTTCGAACGAGCATTCGAATAAATTTGAATATTCGAATATTCATTATTCGGGTATTCGACGAGCTCAAAAATTCGGATATGTTCATTATTCGACTATTCGTTGTGACCCTGAATTCGAATATATTCGTCGCTACCAAGTTAGATTACTGGGAGTCAGTTTGCAAGAATCAAGCTTCCCAAATTAAGCAGAAGGCACTAAAACGCTTACTGAAAGTTAATAACCAAATTTTCGATTTAATTTTAGTACAAGGCCGATGCAAACGTAAAGGTTCTTTTATAGGGGGGGGGGGGGGGCAAAAGTAATGAGACACCCCATGCCGTGTCCATATATCTCGTGGCTGGAGTCTGGTTTCGTGCTTATCGTATTTGTATGTTTATATGCTACTTACTGAAACCTATCTGAGAAGTTACCACTTCCGCCCTTTCCAGAAGCATGCCAAAACACCAGTCTGTCTCATGCCGAAACCCCAGTCTGACGAGTCGACCTGTGTCGCGCAAATCTCGCCCAATTCCCAACCCCGAGCAGCCTGGGCTCAATATTCACGCAAGATGAGAAGTACGTCTTCTACCTTAACCCTGCCAAGCAGCCAGTCTGGATGAGGCCTGGTGACCTGTTACCGACCTTCGTTCTGCAAGATGTTCACGGCGAGAAGCAACTTTGGAGCTTTTGGGTCTGCGCCCATGGATCGGTTTACCGGAAGCTGTTTCCCAAGAGCTCTACGATGAACTCCAAGGCTATCGTAAACGAAATAGAAGAGATGGACCTGCGACTCGAACTTATTCAGTCGCAGCTTCAAGAAGTTCCTCCTCTTCGACAACGCCGCACCTCCGTCGGGAACAAGTAACCACGGATAAGCTTGGCCAGCTGAGCTACGTTTACATGCTTCACCCACCGTACTCGCCGGACAGCTTTCCACGCGACTACCACTACTTCTTGAGTCTACAGGACTTCCTGGTCGGAAGGGGCACAAGAACCCAAGCAGTCCTTGACAACCCTATCGAGCAGTTGATTAACACCAGGCCCAAGCAGTTCTGGAAGGATGGGATCAGGAAGTCGGCTGAGCGATGGCAGCAAGGTCATTTCCCTTAATGGCAAATGCATTCCTCAGCATCGTTGAGTTGTAATTGAGTTATAAGGAGATAAAGATTTTTTCAATTTGTCTCATTACTTTTGCCCCCCCCCCTAATATATTTAAGCCTTTAAAACTGCAGAAAGAAGCCAAATCTTCAAAAATCTTTAAAGAAACTGAACTGTTATCTAGACGGACTAAAAGTTAAAAATGTCTTGAAACTGATGGTCATTTTATCTAGTCCTAAAGCTTCATCCAAGACAAATTGTGCTGGAATAATAAACGCCTTTGACAGCTTTCTCGAAATGATATAAATCGCTTTAACCAAAACTGTAGATATTAAATCATCTTTTGTTAGAATAATCAATTTCGCAAGAAAAAATGTTAACTAAAGCAGCATATTTGTATTTCGGATAGGCAGGAGATCTGGAAGCAATGTGAAAGGCGTTTCTCTCTCCAATAGCATGTTTTAGAACGGCCTGAAACCATCTACGAATTGGAGACGAATAAGAAGTAGTATCACTGTTTAATATGACAGAGAATGGGCTTTCAAATGAATTTCATCTTCGACGAAATTGTTTCAGAGTATGTATGAATAAACTAAAGGACTCCCAAGAAAAACAACACCTGAAAACGAATTAATTTTGCATCATCCTAATATTTCTCTTGATACTTCATTGCAGAAACGTAGTGCTCTAAAAGCCTTCCGCAATTTATAGGTTATAACTTTATAGTACTTGGGTAATCGTAAATGTAGTAACCCAGGCGGGAGTCCAACTGTGTCCCAAGGTTATCTGGGTAACTGTGAGGCTAACTGCTAAACCGTCCTGCTGCTCATTCGCTGAGATCTTAAACGACCTTGATAGACTCACGATCAGTTTTTACAGAATTTCTAGGGGTTTCAAGGGACAAAATTTGATTGCACTGGGTTGCCTACAGATGACAATGTAGATTCATAACAGTACTACCTGCGCATTTTTAAAATTAATTCTTTTGTCATATTTATTCAGTTAATTGATTTTTCGAACACCTCTTCTTTTGCTCTTCCTTCCTTTTTACAAGATCAAACTGCAACAACTTGGAAAGCGAAGAGAAATTGAACTCTGCGTTGAAAACTGCAAATCCTCCTCGCTTTCTTTTCACATTCTTCGGCGCCCTAAATATCATATCGTTTGGAAAAGGTGGTTCATTTTTTGGTCTTATCTACTTACAGAAATGCTCATTAGAATGAGAAGAAATGTCCTCCTCCAGAGAAACGATCGAAAAAAACTTATTAAATTTATCAAGAACGAATACTTTGGTAGAAATGGTCAACATTCTACGCCGTGGAAGGTTGACCATTTCCACCAAAGTATTCCTCAATGATCAATTTTGGGGCATAATGTCAGACACGCGTTACTGCCGAATTCATTAAGATTAGCAGAGTTTGGATTTCAAAATTAAAGATACGGGCTTACAGAAGAAATTAGAAAAGGCGTGTAGAATAAGGTTCAATTTGACTTTCAGTTCAAATACATCTTTCGAATAAATTCGAATATTCGAATATTTATTACTCGAATATTCGACGTGGCCCAAAATGCGAATATATTCATCATTCGACTATTCGGTTTCTCATGAAACTGAAAATATTCGATTATTCGTTTAATCGAACCAATTTGGAAGAACACAAGTATATTGTATACAGTGCAGGTTTTTAGAAGGCCAATTGCAGCTTTGTTAGGTGGCAAACATTTAGGGAGCCGCTTATAGCTTTAGGACTTTGAGTAGTTCGAATGGCTTTATGATGTCGCTCATGATACCGCTTCATGGCAGGTAATAGATGCCGAGTGTTGTTATCAGGATTGTTCAAAACTCACCAGTATAGTTGCACACCAAAACGATGCCATTTTGACTGTTCCATGCTTGTAAGAGTTCATCGCCCCTCTTATATAGAGAACTCTTGCAGCTGGCGACGATGTCCATCTGTTCAATAATGTTTGGATTTCTGTCGCTCTTTCGCTGCTGTTTGCTAGGAATAGAGCGATTACGAAAGGTTAGTTGGGAAGAGGAATTCCGATTATGGCCTCTCTAGTCTTACTTTGGCCTCATCGTTCTGCACTTCGTGTGTTCTGGAAACGCACGGGTATCGAATCCACA